>CM025850.1:36613164-36723469 GCA_003952965.2 Morella rubra
TATGTTAATGTACTGTAGATTATGGAATCTGGTATTCTAGGGACACTAATATAGACTTAGCTGGTTATTCTGATGCTGACTGGGCTGGTAACGCTGATGATAGAAAAAGCACCTCTGGTGGATGTTTTTACATAGGAACCTGTCTAGTCGCTTGGATGAGTAAAAAACAAAACTCAATTTCTTTATCTACTGCCGAAGCAATTGATTTGGATGAAACATATGCTTAAGGACTATGGCATAGAACAGGATTGCATGACTGTGTTCTGTGACAACACTATAAACATATCTAAGAATCCTGTTCAGCACTCTCGAACCAAGCATATCGACATTTGTTATCACTTTATTCGTGATATTGTGGAATCTCGGACTATTTCCTTAGAACACATTTCTACTGAGAATCAATTGGCAGATATCTTCACCAAACCATTGGATGGTCTCAAGTTTGAGTTTCTCAAGAAAGCCATTGGTGTTTGTACTGTCCCTTGATTTGCATCATTTTGCATCATTTTGCATCCTCATTTTTTTATTTTGCTTCTTTTTATTACTTTTGATTTTGTTTCTTTCTTCTGTTGTTTTCTGCTTTTTTTTTGTGTTTTTAAAAAATAAAAAAATTGTGACGCTCGTTGGTTGGTTTAACTGATTGGTACTATCTTTTGTACTTATTGGACATATAGTCATTTTTCGTGCATGAAACCTTCAATACTCATACTTCATCTTGTGTCTGATAAATAAGTTCTTGTCAGTTGTGCTTCTCGTCTCTGGTTGGTCCTAACTGGTATGATTTTTTAAAATATTTACTTGACTATATCTATCATAA
Source organism: Morella rubra (assembly GCA_003952965.2). NCBI lineage: Eukaryota > Viridiplantae > Streptophyta > Magnoliopsida > Fagales > Myricaceae > Morella > Morella rubra. The sequence continues at coordinate 36,613,982 of CM025850.1, forward strand.
TGCACACTGAACTTATTGGATGATGCTTGACCGCATGTGTGAGATGTGTGTTGGCAATCACAAGTGAAGGGAACCATGCATATCTGGTTGAATTGACCTCTGACTAGTTGAACCTCCAACAGAAAAAGGCAAAGAAACAAAAAGAAAAGAAAAGCTCAGGAAAGCAAAAGAACCGCAAGTCAAGAAAAGAACAAAGAAAGTTTGAACTCTTATGCATTGATGTTTCATACTCAAGAGGAGCAAAAATTATTGCATCTTTAGGTCCTAATGGCATTGGGTTTGACTTTCACCTATTGTGTCATGGTTCTCCTTTACCAGTGGTTTCTTTTTGGTATGCCGTGACCACCTCACAAAACTAAGGTCTTAAGCTTCTCTTATTTTGTTGCGGTCCTTCACACACATGTCGTTTGTATTTTCTAAATCATTGAAGTTTACACTGCTCAGAGACGTGTAGCACCTGCTTGTCCATATTATTTCTCATGATCATAAGATGGTTTAGTATTTATTGTTTCATGTTTCCTAAAATTTACTAAGTCTTTTATAGTATTTTGGTGTGTGCCTTTCTATTTTTCCTCCCTCCGTATGACGTTCGTTCGAGATACGCTCGAGCACTCATATTTATTTTTATCCAGAAACTTTTCGTCTGACCTGCGCTCAAGAGACGCTCGAGCGCTCCCGTCTCTGCTGATACAGAGACTTTACGTTTGAGTCTCGTTTGACACGCGCTCGAGCGTTGTGTCTATTTTTAAAAAAAATCAAAAGGGGCTGTTATTTTCTCTCTCCTCTATTTTTTCTCTTCTCTTTCCTTTCTTTTTCCTCTCCACGGCTCCTCCCTTCTCTATTCTTGTGTGATTCTTCACTCTTCTCTCAACTTTTTCCGTGGGTTTACATTCTTCTTCATCAAAAACTCGTTCTCTTCTCTATTCAAGGTAATTTTCTCTTCGTTTTCGTTATTTCTCTGGTTGTACGTATTGGGTTTTTCGGGTTGTGTTTGATTTGGTGATTGCTTGTATTTGTTTTTGGTTTTCTGCTATTGTTCTTGTACTCTTATCCTCTTTTTCTCTTGCTTGTATTTAGGCTAAATCATTCACATGTGGTGTTCTTTGCCTGTTCGAGTTATTTTTGCCTATTACCTGTTTGATTAAATGCTCCAGTGTGTTTTCTTTCTCATTTGTGCTGTTTTTCATGCATCTTTTTGTTTGGTTTCTTGCCCTTTCTTTTGCCACCTCTTTTCTTATTTTCTTCTATTTCTATTACTTATTTGATAGCTTAGTTGCTCGGGTGTTTTTGCATTTTCCTTCTTGCTTTTCTTTGTTGATTTTTTTTCTTCTATCTTTGTTTCTCTTTCTTTTGTATTTGTTTTTGTGTTTGTTCTCTTTTGGCTTCTTCTACTCCAAGTGTTTTACTTCTGCCTTGTTGAATTATCTATTGTTGCATTGTCTCTCTCCATTTGCATTCACATTATCACTTCAAGGGCAGTCTCTTACACTTTTGGTCTTCTTGATGTTACTCGACTTTGACCATGTCTTATGTTTTGTTTCTCAGATGGTGAAGCGTAAGCAACCCGCTGGTAGTTCCTCAAAACCTACTAAAGTGCCTCATAAGTCTAAACCACGCCCTTTTGATGCTTCTCGTTTTATGGATGCTCGTGCTTCTGAGCTTTTTCATTCCACTTTTCACAATCGCAAAGTATTGTTGAACGTGAGGTTCTCCTTGCTGAGCTTCCTGTTGCGACTGTGTCTTCTTATTTTTCTTCTCGTCATTGGGATCCTTTTCTTCAGGATCTCACTCATCTTGTTCCTCCTGAACTTCTTGTTCGGGAATTTTATTCGAACTTCTTTGACGTTGATGAGGCTTCTCTTAGCTTCTCCGTCTTTATTGTGGTCAACGTCTTCGGGTTTCTCCTGATGTTATTGCTTCTCTTTTTGGTGTTGTCAGGGTACCTGAACCTGTTTACCCTTATGTTGAGTCTAGTCGTGAGCCTCCTTCTTTTGAAGCCATGTCCCTCATTCTCTTTGGTCACCTTTATCCATATGCCGGTGGTACTCTCTACACTTCTGATTTCTCTGCTAAGAATCATGTTGTCAGTCGTATTGCTCTGACAAATCTATATCCTGTTGCTCACCTTTCGTCTATTTCGCTTACTCGAGTTTGTTTTTATATGCTTTACTAATAGGTGATACCATTGATATATGTTCTGTGATCTGCTCGCATATGATAGAAGTGTTTCAGTCCACTTCTAGTAAAGTGGGTCTTTCATATGCTTGTTTGATTCAGCGCTTATATCGTGCCCATAGTATTGCTTTCCCTCCTGACGGTCCTTTTCCTGACACTCTTTCGGCTATTGGTGCCACTACACTTTCATTGAGTCGTGCTCATCTTAAACGCCGTCGGGCGACCGCTTCCACCTTTGTTCCTCCCGATGATCCTTCGTCTTCTGTCCCTCCTTCTATTCCGTCCTCTTCAGCTGGTCCTTCTCATTCTACCCTTCCGACTCCCTTGGATCCTTCCATTGCCGCTTCGTTTTCTCTGATCATGGATCAACTAGCCATCCTTATCACTCAATCTATCAACCTTATCAAGATTGTCATGCGTCATCAGCGTCAGCTCAAGTGTCACACTCTTACCCTTGCGCGTCATGCTAGGGCGACTGAGTGTAATACCCGAGCGGTCTCTCGATTGCATCGCTTAATTCGCCCTCTCGTTGGTGCGGATGCTCTGTAGTTGGACATTTCCTCTTCTTCCGAGTCTTCCACTTCTACTGGCGCGTCTGCCCCTTCGTTTGAGGTGCCCGCTGCTGATTCTCCTCCGGTTGCTGATCCTCCACCACCCTCCTCAGACTCCGGTTGCTGATCCTCCTGCATCTTCTGCTCCTATGTCACCGACTGGAACTGTAGTGCTTTCCAGCCACTCTTCTCCTGCCACGGTGGTGCTTTCCAGTCCCTCTTCTTCCACTGCGTTGACTCTGCTGCTTTTGATGCTTCTACTCCACCTTTGGATGACTGACCCTTTGTCCATTCCTGACAAAAAAGGGGAGTAGTTTTAGTTTTAGTATTTTTTTGTAGAGGAGAGTTGATATTAGTTGAGGGGGAGTTTACATTTTGTATAGGCTGATTGGAGAGTCATTTCATATCTTGTACAGCCTTCTCAGATACTTCAGATACCTATTGCACGTTTATTTTCCATATTATGCTGATGTTGTCACACTTTTGATAAATGAAAAATCTCTCATTCAGTTTATATATTCTCTGTGCCTTCTCACTTGGTTTATGGTTTATTGAGATTGTGATTTCAAGTATTCAGTTTATGACTCTTGAACATGTGTCTAAGGTCATAGGTGGGTTCAAATTGTAAACAGATCTTTGTCTTGGTGATTGACAAATTTCTATTTTTATTTTCGTTATATTGTTGGTTTTGTCACGGAATTGCCAAAGGGGGAGTTTGTTAGGTTTTGTTGTTTTGGCATCATTCCGTGTCAAAATATGTCTTGATCGAGTTGTATTTTTGCTACACACATTTGTTCAAGAGTTAGAATCAATGGTTTGTCCAAAGTCTTCTTCACGTTCAACCAGCGTTCAACAAGCGCTCGAGCGGCCTTGAAAATTTTCATACAGAGACATCACATTCGACTAACACTCGACCGGCGCTCAAGCGTCCTTAAGAATTTTTCATACAGAGACATCACGTTCGACGAGCGCTCGAGCGACTTCTGGCGAATTTCAAAAATTACTAGATTTTTGGGATTTCCTTGTGGATGATTTTTGAAACCCTACTAGGGTTCGTGAAAGGCCGACTAGAACATGATATATAGGCTTCCTTTGAGGGTTTTTGCCTCCCTTCCTTGAGAGAAAAACCCTAGAAATTAGTGCTTCAAGATATTGAATTTCTCTCCATTCTTCCTAGATTTTACTTTGTTCCCTTCATAGTGTTGAAGGTGAGTTGAAGAACAAGGGTGTTCGTGAAGATCCTTAAGAAGAACCTCAAGGGTTGAGGTGATTGCTGCTTGGAGCAGATCTGAGCAGGGGCGCTTGGATTATTACATCAGGGTTGTCAGAGTCAAGCAACTGGGGTTGCCCGTGTCTAAATCACTATTTGTAAGGATTTCTTCTTAGTGAATTTCAGGTAGCTGCTAGCCCGGAGTGATTTTTCCTTTAAATGGTTTTTCAAAGTTTTCCACTTCGTCATCAAATCTCTTGTCTCTTTATGCGTTTGATTAATTTCTTTACAAGTTTATTTATTGATTTGATGATTGTGTTGGTTGATTGATATATCTAGATTGATCAATTTTAGAACTTGTTTTAAAATTTGATATTGATTCGTTAATTTACAGATTTCACCTATTCACCCTTCTCTAGGTGAAGTTAAAGTCTAAACTAGGTTTTTAAGAACCTGTCTGAAGCTGCCTTTGTAGGGCAGATTCCAATTACTATTTCGCGCTTGACGAGGTTGGTTGTTCTCGATTTGTCTGCCTCTTACTCCCCTAGAGTCTTGAAGACAAGAATCACGCTCACGCAAAAAGCTCCAGTATCAAATCAGCGTGAATCTCTTCACCACATCTAAGGAAAGCTATCAAGGACAGATCGTGATATTCTCTAACATTCAAAAATCCTTCTTTTATGGAATGTAAATATTCTCCCCACATATAGGATTATTCCTGTAAAAATATAGAAAGAGAAGGAAAGATACAGAAAAGAAAATTGCTCCAAAGGCACAACAGCGTTGCTTTCCTTAAACGATATTTGCCCCTACCAATTTGTGCACAAGGTAAGTCAAATTCGTTTAGGATACTCTGGATTTTAGGGATCCACTCGTACAAAATGCATAGCACAACTCACGAAAAATGTACGTTCAATCTCTTGATAGTTTCAAACAGTTTACATTTAAAATGGAGGTAGTTACGTAACCAAACGACGTGATTATTCAGTTTAAATCCAAACAACGTGATTATAGCAGTTTAAAAACTGCTAATATCGTGGACACAATTTATCAAATCATGATCACGTTTTAAACACGTTTTAATATCCATGATTAGATAACTAACCGTAAGGATTTAAACTATAAATAAAATCCACCATTGGATTTTCATCAAAGCTAAAATAAATGCTATCGGATCATCTGATCAAAAGACCAAAAATACACGGCTCGGATCCTCGCTCCGTTGCTTCGTGCTAAGTGCCAAGTGCGCCTCATAAGTGCCACAAAAGCGCCCCTAGCGCCTTTGAAAGGATCCCAAGTGAAGACCATGGCCTACATGGCCACGACGAGGAGGATAAGTTGCGAGTTGTGGTCCCAAGTGACAACCCATGGGGGCTCCTGACATGCCCACAGCGCACGCGACCGAAGCACAAGACACGCCCATAGCGCGCACGGCCTGAAGCACCACAGCCATGCCATGGCATCAGCGTGCGCGCGCGCGCAAGCGAGGAGCACAGCATCCTTGACAAACCATGACAGCCCAGCAATGCCATGCTTGGCAGACCGGCCAGCCAGCTGCAGACATGCCATGGCAAGCCCATGGCCAGCACCAAGACTTGCCTTGACATAGTGCCACAGCAAGACTTTGGCCACCAGCCAAAGCAACCAGTAGTAAAGAGATGAGTCAAGAGTGGCTACCCAAGCAGCCAGCTCCGGCGGCGGAGCACCATCACTCTTAGCGGTGACCGAGCGGATGTAATGTAAAGCATGGTGGGGGAGTCCGAAGGAGCATCACCACATGGAGGAGTATGGCGGCGGCACCACGTGTAGGGCGGCGGACGGCGGCGAGATCAAGTGCATTATGGAGATATCTTCAGAGATTGATTTCCATGTGGTGAGTGATTGAATAAATCATATCTTCTAGATTTAAGAGATTTCTCCTAAACTCTAGAAGATTAGTTTCCTTTTCAGTTAAGTTGTTTTAGGCATGTATCGTCAAATCTCCTTGATTCTAGGAATTGTTTCCTTAGAATCTTGAAGATTTGATTTAGATTTGATTTGATTGGGTTGGTAGGATTTTGTAAGCTCCTGAGGATGCCTATATAAGCAACCCTCAGGAGCATTAGTAATCATCCATTCATAGAGTTGAGTTGTAAGCTTAGAGAGCTTGAGAGAGTTGGCCAGGCATAGGCACGTTTATGCCAATAGACTTGGGGGCTAATAACCTCTTAAGTTGGGCGTGCTTGGGCTAATAACCCTAGTACGAGTGTTCTTGTGTTCTTGTGGAAGGACTAATAATCCTAGACCACGTTCTTCGTAATAACAGTGAGGAATTATCCATTTCTTGTGTGTTAGATCCTATTTACCACGCTCGTGTGTTACTGGAAACGGTTCGGGAGGATCGATTGTGGTGTTGGAGCAGATCGCGTAGAGGAGTTGGTGATTGTTTTGGAGTCCTTAACCGGGGACCCTAACAGCCCTACAGCCCACGCCTCGGCGCGCGGCGCAACGTGCGTGCATGTGCGTGTGGTGCACTATAGACCATGTCTTGCACTATATCAAATACATGCTAAAGCTCTCCAATAATAAATGCAATCCTAGAAAGTAGGAGTTCCCATGTGGGACACTTTAATAAACTCTCAATCCCAAAATATATATATAATATATAATATATTTTGGAAACACTTTAACAATCCCCCACCATTTTCAAAATACCAGAATAACAACTCTTATGCATAAATAAAAGTGTCTTGTGGAGTTGAACCTTTACTTAGTGAAAATACGTCAAAGCTGATGAGAAAAGTATGGTAGACAAGCTTTGAAACATCAATCCTATATAATCAGCTAGATGTACCTCACACATAAGAGTTAAGCCTATCAAGAGATTCAGAAAGCTGACCCGTGGATTGGCGTGGGTCTTGTATCCTTTTCATGAGTGCTTTAGAGATAAAACTGAATTCTCATAGAGGGCGGCACCACCCTCAACACTTATATAGGTAGACTTTTGAATGTCCTGTAATAACACATCCCCTTGAACACATACAGTGTTCCAAGCCTATTAAGGGCTTAGAAGACCAATACCTCAAGTTACATTACAGGTACCAAGCACTTGTCCTTTTGGAGATGGTCAAAACTGTAAAGTGCTTGTCATCACTGTAGGATGTACTTTTGCTCATTGAACCCAAGAGCTTGATACTTCAAGTGTTGGGTTGAGTTTCCATCATTTAGTGATTTTGAATCATTAGTTTTAGCCCCATCCCTTTTGATGTTTTCCACACCAAATCCTTTGTAAGTCCTTTAGTCAACGGATCGCAAGATTTTCAGAAGATCTTACAAAGCTTATAGTAATTACTCCATCAGTGAGTAATTGTCTTACATAGCTATGTCTCAAGCCAATATGTCTTGATTTGCCATTATAGACATTGCTATATGCCGAGATAATGTAGCTTGGCTATCACAGTGGATTGATATTGGCGCCATCGGTTTAGGTCAAATAGGAATTTCCAGTAATAAATTCCGTAACTATTCAGCCTCTTTCTCATATGAAGCCAAAGCAACAAATTTGGATGCCACGGTCGAATTTGTAATGATGCTTTGTTTCTTCGATCCCCATGAGATCGCCCCACCACCAAGTGTGAATATCCAACCACTTGTGGACTTGTGATCCTCATTCTCATTGATCCAACTTGCATCAGTAAAGCCCTCAAAACTAAGGATATCCGTTGTACTGGATACCATAATCCATGGTTCTTTTTAAATATTGAAGAACCCTACGTACAACATTCCAATGAATATGCCCTGGGTTACTGGTGTATCTACTCAATTTCCCAACAACGAAACCTATGTCAGGACGAGTACAAGTCATGGCATACATTAAACACCCTATAACTCTTGCATACTACAGCTGATCTACAGTTCTTCCAGTATTTGGAAAAAGTTTCACACTTTTATCAAAAGGTGTTGAAATCGGTTTACAATCCATATGACTAAGCCGTTTGAGAATTTTCTCAACATAATGTAACTGGGTCAGAATGCTACAATTAGTATTTCTACTAATTCTAATTCCTAGAATCACATCAGCAACACCCAAATCTTTCATGTCAAATGTTGATGATAAAAACTTTTTGGTGTCTAACACAGATGTCATATCAGTTCCAAAAATTAACATATCATCCACATACAAACAAATAATAACACCTTGATTCCCATGAAACTTGCTATAAACACATTTATCAGATTCATGTACCCGATACCCATAAGCAATGACAGTCTCGTCAAATTTCTCATGCCACTGCTTAGGAGCTTGTTTGAGACCATATAAAGATCTAACCAATTTGCATACCTTATGTTCTTGTCCAGGCATCACAAATCCCTCAGGTTGATCCATATATATCTCTTCCACAAGTTTCCCATTCAAAAAAGCAGTTTTGACATCCATTTGATGAATTTCAAAATGATAAATCGATGTTAATGCAATTAAAGTTCGAATAGAAGCAATTCGAGCAACGAGAGCATATGTATCAAAATAATCCAGACCTTCCTTTTGCTTGAAACCCTTGGCTACTAATCGTGCCTTAAATTTGTCAATAGTTCATCGACTTTCATTTTCTTTCTGAAAATCCACTTACAGCCAATTGGTGTAGACCCCGGTGGAAGGTCTACCAACTTCCAAGTATTATTTCCCATTATAGAATCCATTTCATCATCGATAGCTTCCTTCCAGAAAGCAAAATCCTGAGACTTCATAGCCTCATTAAATGTCAAAGGATCAGGTTCTAAACTTGGAGTTATCAGCATTTGATGACATTCACCATCCCGTGATCCTTCAACCAAGAACGTTATGAAATCTGGTCCAAAAGATTTTTCTTTCCTTATTCTTTTACTCTTTATTTCAGGAGTTTGACTAGTTTCACCAAATTCATAAGATCTATCAATAGGTTCAACCTCCTTATCTTTTAAGGATGAAATTGTAGTGAACCTATTTTCAAAGAATTCGGCGTCTCTGGAATCTATAATTGTATTAACATCAACATAGCTATTTGGTTCAACAATTAAGAACATGTAACCTTTGCTATGTTGAGCGTAACCAAGAAAAATGCATTCAATAGCTTTTTGTCCCAATTTCCTGACTTTTGGTTCAGGTAATCGGACTATTGCTCTGCATCCCCATATCTTGAAATAATTCAGATTTGGTTTTCTTTTCTTCCATAATTCGTATGGAGTCACCATGGAGTTCTTTTGTGGAATTCTATTTAATATATAACAAGCTGTAAGTAAAGTTAGAAACTTCTTACTAGTTTCGTCCTCCAGCAAATACTTAGCCTCCAGTGTATCCCAAATCTCCTTGGTAGTAGCCTTGTTGATGTAGATGTCGAACAGTGAATCAACCTTAGCATTACAGATATAGCCCTTGCAGAGATAATCACGTTACTCCCATTTCAGCCTTTCACGAGTCTATGCAATAGTCTTATTGCCAGACAAAGTAGGTTTGGGGGTAGTCAGAACATATGCCAGTTTCTGATCCGCCAACACAAATTGCATCTTCTTCTACCATTGCTTGAAATTGGCTCCATCAAAACGCTCCAACTTCTTGAAATCCGAATTTTGTTCCTTCAATGTGAGTGCCATTGCATAATATCGTTTAAGATTGTAAAAATATAGAAAGAGAAGGAAAGATATGGAAAAGAAAATTGCTCCAAACGCACAATAGCATTGCTTTCCTTATACCATATTTGCCCCCACCAATTTGTGCACAAGGTAAGTCAAATTCGTTTAGGATACAATAGAGGATTTTAGGGATCCACTCGTACAAAATGCGTAGCACAACTCACGAAAAATGTACGTTCAACCTCTTGATAGTTTCAAAACAGTTTACATTTAAAATGGAGGCAGTTACTTAACCAAACGACGTGATTATTCAGTTTAAATCCAAACAACGTAATTATAGCAGTTTAAAAATTGCTAATATCGTGGACACAATTTATCAAATCGTGATCACGTTTTAAACACGTTTTAATATCCATGATTAGATAACTAACCATACGGATTTAAACTATAAATAAAATCCACCGTTGGATTTTCATCAAAGCTAAAATAAATGCAATCTGATCGTTTGATCAAAAGACCAAAAATACACGGCTCAGATCCTCACTCCGATGCTTCATGGTAAGTGCCAAGTGCGCCTCATAAATGCCACAAAAGTGCCCCTAGCGCCCTACAGCCCACGCGCGCGCGTGTGCGTGTGCGTGTGGTGCACCATAGACTCCATGTCTTGCACTATATCAAATACATGCTAAAGCTCTCCAATAATAAATGCAATCCTAGAAAGTAGGAGTTCCCATGTGGGACACTTTAATAAACTCCCAATCCCAAAATATAATATATAATAATTATTATTTTGAAAACATTTTAACAATTCCAACGTTCTTTTATTTGCCTTTTTTGTTGCACAGAATTTGTGTCTATTTAAACTATTCAATACAGAGCAATTGTTATTACGGAGGAAATATTTCTTTTGTCATATCCCACTTTTACTTTCTTCATGGTATCAAGAGCCACGTGGGTTAGACCCTCCTAAGCAATCCCAATTCGTGCTTCCACAACCGTCCTCTTTACCATGTCTCCTCCAGCAATCAATGTGGCAAATTTTGTTACTCTTCGTCTCAAGTCGGATAACTATCCCTTATGGTGAGAGCAAGTCCTAGGCTTGGTCGAGAGCCAAGACCTTCTAAGCTACCTCACTGGTGATGCCACCATGCCTTCTCCAGTTATTGCTACTACCGACAGTTCTTGCACTGCTACACAAAAGGTTAATCCTGAATATACCACTTGGAAAAAGAACGATGTTCTTCTTCACTATTGGATCAAGCTACCCTCTGTGAAGATAGTATTGGCCTTGAATCCTCTACTCACACCTGGTTAGCTCTTAAAAAGGCATATGCTCAAGCCTCTCAGTAACGCATATTCCATCTTCAACAAGAACTCAACCACATGAGGAAGGATGATTCGACTTCTCTACAGGACTATCTTCATCGTTACAAGAGTGTTTGTGATAGCCTTGCAGCTATTGGCAAACCTGTAGATGATCGTACCAAAGTTTTCTCCCTCCTGAATGGCTTAGGGGATTGGTATGACACTTTTGTCACTACTATGCTTAAACCCCCCACGCCTTCATACAGCGAGATCCTCCCCCTTCTTCATGGGTGTGAGACTCGCCATGCCTTTAAACATCATGACTCAACTGGCCACGTTGCTTTTTACGGCCAACAGAGAAAAGGCAACTACAACAAAGGGGGCAATCGCACGTTCAATTCCAAAGGTAAAGGTTTTCCTCAGCATTCCAATAGATCTCATAATTTAAGCAATGCAGGAAACTCTTCTCAGCCTTCTCAAAATCAAACGTCGAAGCCCCTTACCTCTCTCATCAAATGCCAACTTTGTCTTGGTAATGGGCATGATGTGTGGAATTGTTAGGTCCGCGTCAACAAAGAGTATAAATGTCCTGATATCTCTGATGCTCTTGCTGCTCTCACAATTGATACTGGAGTGGAAGAACCTGAATGGACCGATGATACTGGAGCTTCCACTCATATGACTTCCACCCCAGGTATTCTTTCTCATCTCCAACCTTCTGCTGGACCTGATAAGGTCATGGTTGGCAATGGCAACCTTCTTAACATTACACATACTGGCCATGCCACCATAGCTTCTGGTTCCACCAAGCTGACTTTGGAAAATGATCTCCTTGTCCCTGATTTAGAACGCAACTTGCTTTCCATTGGGCAATTGACTACTACATTTCCTATTACTTGTGAATTTACTGGTGTTAATTTTTCTATAAAGGACAAGAACACCCACAAGATCCTTCTGAAGGGCATTAAGTGAGGTAATCTGTATACGATTCCCACCACCAAGGAGGCTCATTTCTTGGTCCGATTTCAGGCTGCCATGAATTTGGAGGTTGGGCCATCCCAATGAAGCTGCTCTTCGCACTTTATGTTCCTGATTGATGTTGTTGGTTCACAAAAAGGCACCTCCTTAGCTAGCAATTAGGGAAACTTAGGCACAAAGATGATCTTTGGGGACCACCCAATGGTTGTGGCCAACCAATGTCTTCTATCTAAGTTTCTTGCTGTTTTCTCTTCGCTTTAAGTTCTTTTAGTCTGATTGATGTTGTTGGGGAAACTTACGTTTAATTTTCTTGTTCTTCGAATAAAGATTATGGTTTGTTTAAGAAAATTCATTATGATCTTTGGGGACCAGCTCCGATTAATTCAATGGATAATTTTTCTTATTACATGTGTTTCGTCGATGATTATAGTCGGTATGTTTGGCTTGTACCTTTGAAGAGATAATCTGATTTTTTTCGTGTCTTCTATCTATTTTTGCAGTTTCTTGATCTCAGTTTTCTAAAAAGATTAAAAATTTTCAATTGGATGGTGGGGGTGAATTGACTAGTAGTGCTCCTACTTTCTTGCATGAACAAGGCATTCAGCATCACATCTCTTGTCCTAATATGCCTCAACAGAACGATGTCGCCAAACAACGCCATCGTCATATCTACGAACTTGGTCTGACCATGTTATTTCATAGCGGAGTGCCCAAACATTTTTGGATCGATGCTTTTTGCACTACTGTATTTCATATCAATCGCATGCCTTCTCCGTATTTGAATAATGATTCCCCCTGCTTTCATGTCCATCACATGCATCCTGATTATAGCTCCTTAAGGGTCTTTGGATCTAAATGTTTTCCATATGTTTGGAACTCCACCTCTAACAAGTTTAATCCGAAGTCTTTGCCTTGAGTCTTCCTTGGCTATAGCGATAAGCACAAAGGGTATAAATGTTTTTACCCTCCCACTCGATACAGTTACATTTCACGCCATGTCGCTTTTGATGAACAATGTTTTCCTTTCAAAGCCCCAGGCGAGTTGTTCCAAGAGTCACGCTCTCTCACCCTTTCTGTGTTCATGGATTGGATCCCTATGTGCACTCCCAGTCCAACTCCTATTATTCCTGTTGATTTTATTAATAATGCCTCTAGTGTTCCATATTCCTGAGGCACCCAGGATTCAACACGAAGCTCCCACCCCTGATGTTGCTTCATCACTTGCTTCACCGGCATCTGACCTCATCCTTGATGTTCCTCCTTGTCTGCCTGGTGTTGCTCCTACCTCTTCCTCCCCTCCTGCAGACAACATGCACTCTATGGTCACTATATCTAAGGCAAGTATTATCAAACTTAATCCTCGTTATGCGAACTTGCATTAAATTCTGAGTGAGCCTAAAACTCTTCGATCTGCCTTAAAACATGACAGATGGACTCAAGCTATGAAAGAGGAGCTCTTTGCACTTGCCAAAAATCATACTTGGGTTTTGGTTCCTCGGACTCCCTCCATGCATGTTATTGGCTGCAAATGGATTTTTAAAACCAAACTCAAAGCTGATAGTTCCTTGGATCGCCTCAAGGCACGTTTAGTTGCTAAGGGATTCCACCAAGTTGATGGGGTGGATTTCTCATAAACTTTTTCTCCCGTTATCAAACCTGGGATGATTCACCCTGTTCTTACAATTGCCCTCTCTAAAAATTGTCCTATTCGTCAATTAGACGTTAAAAATGCCTTTTTGCATAGTTATCTTTTTGCACCTGTTTATATGGAGCAACCATCGGGTTTTTCTAATCCTTCCCTCCCTACTCATGTTTGTCAGTTACAAAAAGCCTTATATGGCTTAAAACCCCTCGTGCTTGGTTTTATCGTTTTAGTCGTTTCCTTTTGAACAATGGTTTCTTCTGTAGTATCTTGGACCCTTCCTTGTTTATTTGTCACTCTTCTACAGGTACCCTTGTTCTCTTGTTATATGTGGACGATATCATTCTCACTGGTTCAAGTAACCCCCACTTCTAATGGTCTTTTTCTATCTCAATCCAAATATGCAGCTGATATTCTCCATCACGCTCAGATGGTAGATTGTAAGCCTACTGTCACTCCAATGACCTCTAAAACTGCCGCTCAGCTTGATCCCATGCCATATTCTGATCCCTCTCATTACCCAAGCTTAATTGGTGGTTTACAATTTTTAACTATAACACGGCCAGACTTGGCCTTTATTGTCAATTTTGTATCTCAATATATGCAGGCACCCTTTGTTGGGCACTGTCAATTGGTCAAACACATCCTCAAATTTATCCAAGGCACCCTTGACCATGGCTTTCACTTACAAGCTGCTTCAAATCTCTCCCTTTATGCATTTTCAGATGGAGATTGGGCTGGTTGTCATGAGACTCGATGCTCCACTACTGGCTACTGCACCTTCCTCGGTCCCAATTGCATTTCCTGGTGTGCCAAGAAACAAGCCACAATGTCTCGATCAAGTACTGAGGCGGAGTATCGCTCCATGGCTCACACTACTGCTGAACTCACTTGGCTCCACTATCTTCTTCAAAATCTTCGCATCACCTTGCCAAAGTACCCTATGCTATATTGTGATAACATCAGTGCTTTGCATCTTACAGTCAACCCTGTGTTTCACGCCCGAAGCAAACATATTCAGATTGATTTTCATTATGTACGAGAACAGGTGGCCCTTGGACTCCTTTGCACATGTCATATTTCCTCTTCCAATCAGTTCGCTGACATGTTTACAAAGCCTCTCTCTCGTTTCACTTTGTCTCGCTTGAAAGTCAAACTAGACCTCATTGATTGGCTTAGTTTGAGGGGGGCTCTTGAAGACAAGAATCACGGTCACGCAAAAAGCTCCAATATCAAATCAGCGTGAATCTCTCCACCACATCTAAGAAAAGCTATCAAGGACAGATCGTGATATTCTCTAACGTTCAAAAATCCTTCTTTTATGGAATGTAAATATTCTCCCCACATATAGGATTATTCCAACGTTCTTTTATTTTCCTTTTTTGTTGCACAGAATTTGCATCTATTTAAACTATTCAATACAGAGCAATTGTTATTGCGGAGGAAATATTTCTTTTGTCATATCCCATTTTCACTTTCTTCACAGAGGTCCTTCCCGATATCTTGGGAATCCAACTTTTAATATGCTTATTCAGAACCTTTCGGGGCTCGTAGATCTTCATCTTGATACTGTACGAATAGAGGCGCGGGGGAATGATTGGTGCCAGGCCTTATCATCTTCACTGCCAAATCTGAGAGTGTTGAGCTTGTCATATTGTTACATTTCAGGCACTATTGACTCCTACTTCCTGAAGCTTAAGACCTTGTCAATTTTTCTTCTGAACAGAAATAGTTTGTATGTAACATTTCCAGAAAAGATCTTTGAGGCTCCGACATTGCAAGTGATTGACTTATTAGAAAATTCCGAACTTCAGGGTCCTTTTTCAAAATTTCCTTCCACTGAATCTGAGGAGAAACAACCTAAGGGGTACAATACCTGATACATTTCCACACAGTCGTGCATTACAGACTTTAGATTTCAACGAAAACCAACTAGAAGGAAAGTTACCAAAGTCTCTGGCCAATTGCACAAAGTTGAGGTCTTTAACGTTGGAAACAACCACCTCGAGGATATTTTTTCTTGTTATTTGAAGAACATATCGATGTTGCGTGTCCTCGTTTTATGATCAAACAAATTTAAGGGGCACATTGGTTGTCCAGGGCCTCATGTCACCTGGTCGAGGCTTCAAATTATAGACGTGGCTTCAAATAATTTCACTCGTAAGTTTCCATTCAAAAACTTTTCTGCTTGGAAGGCAATGATAGATGGCGAAGATGAGGCTCGATCAGAACTCAATCACCTCCAATTCAAAGTCCTTTGATAATTTTATTATCGAGATTCGGTTAGTGTTACAGTTGTTTTTTTTCTACGCAACATGTGATCAATATCATTGAGGGCTAACTCTGTTCAAGTCGACAGAGTCATTACAAGCTAAAACATAACTCGGTTCAACATCCAAAGGAATATCCCCCAATGCTTCATTCTCTAAGCTCCATTTGGCAAGATTATGCGCCAAAACATTTCCACCCCGAGGCGTCCAAGCGATCCGCCATTCACCCAGATGCTCGAGCAGCTTTCTCAGCGTAGCAACTTCACCTTCAATACTTTTTTTTTTTGAAAACAACCTCAATACTTTTCACCTTCATTATTTGCTTGTAGAAGAAAGGAAGAAGAGTCTGAGGCTTTCAATCCATCCCAAGTAGTGGACCTCAGGCACAACTCCCTCGAGCTCTTAGCCCAGTGGACTCTGTGATAGGCCAGTTAAAAATAACTTCATAAAAAACAATGGTGGACCAGAAAGCAGAACAGATAGTTTTTCTTGTCTTTTTTATGGAAGAAGGGATATGGCAACCAAATCCAAGCACCATTACAGTTAGTTCAAGCCTCGTAATCCTACCAATATCCAAATCTGTTCGAACAACAAAGACTCACAAAAGACGCGGGAGAAAACCCATTACAAGTGAATGAGGCCCTTAGAATACCAATAACAAGTGCTAAGGCCCGATTAAATAGCAATTGTCGTCAGAGATTGAATGTCTTTTGGGGTTGATCATCGCAAGCCTTTTTTTTTTTTTTTTTCTTTTCCCGTAGTATTCGTTGGCTTTATAGTAATTATTATATTAATCTCATTCTTTAAATTTGCTCAAGTAAAAGCAAATGAGCCACACCGACACGACTATTTAATTAATAAGAATAGAACTGTGGGAAATTGCTCAGCAGGCCTAGCAGAAGTTTATGGGATGCAAGAATAATATTCCAAGCGAAGCATCCAGGGTGTTTGTTTTGTGGTTGGTTTGTTTGAGTTGGTTTCCGTCTCTTTTTATATAATATGTTACGTTTCAACAAAAAAAAAAATATTCCAAGTGAAGGGACCGTCCCATTGGAAATAGAGCTATATAATTTTCAGACGAGATATACATGAATATTTTACGTATGAATTTTGAAGATTACAACTGACAAGATCATATTTCTCTTGAAGGTAATGATCGGGATCTTTGGAAGTAGTATATTCCTCTTTAAGACTATACAAAGCATCTCAAATGATCATTTGTTAAAAAAAAGGATAATGTAATACCCAGCTCTTTTGCACCTATTTGGTATATTGTGAGTATATATGTGAGTCCGTTGTGGAATTTTCTTACTTCCATTATTCTTCGTATATCTTCCTACATTTTAAATATGTGATTATGTTTGTTTTTTTTTATATAATATAACGCCCCTCCCTTGTATATTCCACCTGTTGTGACGTATAATATATAGGGTTAAGGATGATCGGGGCAAGCCTGTAAAATCCTGGTAAGACAGGCCTGGCAGTTGCACTTCCGGGTTGATTGAGAGCTGCACGCCTGGGATGAATAAGACGAGTAGTTTAGTTCTCGACCCCGAGCAGTTTGAGCTCTCGACCGCGAGTAGTTGAGTTCTCGACCCCGAGCAATTTGAGCTCTCGATCCCGAGCAGTTTAGCTCTGGACTCCGAGCCCGGTTTAAGCCCTGGACCCCGGGCTGTTTGAGCTTCCTGTATGCCCAAATTCTACGTTGGTTTGAGCTTCGTTTTGCTTGCTACTTTTTACGTGTCCTAACCTTATGCTGTGTATTAAATGCACTCTTATCCTATTTTATTTTTTACTTTTCTCCTTCTTATCTTACAGCCTAAATGAAGTTTGGCCATTGGCTCTTTTTTTTTTGACGTGTTGCTTGCAAACTAGATGTACAAGATGAATATTGTGGTGGCAGTAGAAGTATGGATATAACGTACTGTCTCTCTAATGATTGGGTCTATACCTAGACTAGATGTATAGACTGTTCAGGGGGAGTTCACGTTCGTTGTTTCTTTATGCTTATATTTTCAACTACAAGAATAAAAGAGAGAGAGATGTGGAGTGGTTTTATTCAAGGAAAGGCAGTATAAACTCAACTGAGATAAGGATGAACCAATTTACATTACGGGGGATTGGCAGTAAGGGGAGAAATGCTTTTAAAGGTCATGACTTATATAGACTAATGAGGGAGTTTTGTTCTTTCTTTTGGGAATAGTCATATGTATGTAGGAGGCATTGGACAAAGGGTACATAAGCTGAATATTGAGCCCTAGGATCCTTAAGCCTAGAAATGCTTTTACCCATGACTTTATACTAATGAACCCAGGGAAATAGTCATATGCATGTAGGAGGCAAAATGAGGGAAGTTACATAAGCCTGACCTGCCCTAGGATCCTTGAACACCAGCCCTTAGTGAGTTAGAAAAAAACAACCAAGCTGCATAAGTTGTTGGACTTGCCTATTTTAGCATGTTATGCTTATTGCGTTTTAATAAACCCTTTGCTGTCCAAAACGCCCCTATGAAATTCTTAGAGTTTTGGCCTAGAAATTTATGGATGTGTAGTATATGGTCACAGAAGGTCCTAGTAAAAAAACTTGCAAGTCAATCGGAGTTCGGGAAAAGTCAAAAATGCCCCTGGACGTCTCTAAGAGTACTTTCAGTTTTTCACACAAAACTTTAGGGTAAAAAGGTCTGAACTGGAACAATAATTTGATGGCTGTGTAGAGCATGAAAAATGGATGGGGAAGCCCAAATTTGAGTCCAAACAGAGTAGAAGTAGGGGCTCAAATCACAAAGCCCATTTAGTGGCCTAAATGGACTTTAGGCCGTTAACCCTAAACAAGCCCAGAATATTATAAAACTTAAGATAGACCCGGTAGGGTCTAAGAAGGCCCAAAAAGCCTCCATGTGAAAACTTAGGATAGATTGACCATTTAATGATGTCCAAAATGCCAAATCCAGTTTATTGATGGATATTTATGAAAACTTGATGATGGATAATACTGTTATGATACCCAGAGGTGGTCCTATGACCATTTAATGTTAATTTCCATATTTTATTACTTATGTCCAAACAGCTTAATGGACCTTTGTACATGTGTACTTATGTGATGCATACTGACATACATGTGATACCCAGAGGTGTCCTATGACCATTTAATGTTAATTTCCATATTTTATTACTTATGTCCAACGTATCTTCATGCCAAATCTTACATTTATTGATGGATATTTATGAATTGTACACATCTGTTTTGTGTATTGCCATATAACATCAACATATGATGGATATGGTGATACTGTTGACCAAATGAAACTCATACCCAGAGGTGGTCCTATGACAAGGTGACGGTACTGTTCACAGTGGGATAGTGCAAGCCACCACTAAAAGGATAGTGGTTGGTATCCCTGGCGTTGTAACAATGTACGCTTGACAGGGTCCTGGTGCCGGGGCACGGGACAGTCCCAGAGGAGAGGAGGGACTCACAACCCTAACTCTAGGGGTTAAACAGAGCGATGAAAGGACACCTCGATGATAGAAAGAGGAAAGAAAGAAAGTACAGTGACCGGGAAACAGATGCATCATTCCTGCATTTCATCATTTTCCTGCTTAGTGTTATTGATACTTACAGATTATTTTGATTATTCATACTTATCTGTTTTGTATGGTATATTCTCGTTTTCCCCCTTTACTAAGTTGATAGGACTCACCCCTTTTATTGTTTAATCTCTTGTATGTACTGCTGTGGACATCGAACATATTAGATGCTGACATTTATAAGCGAGCAGACTTTGGATGTTGATCCCTACACAGTAGTAGTTAAATTATGGACTTATGTCACCGAATCTTTTAAAGTATTCGTAGGGTACAAGCCCTAATGGTACCTCAAGGATCCACCTGCATCTCCAGTTCCTCGAATTGAGGATTTCGGTTTGGTCGATGTTGATCCGGCTCTTCTGCATGTTGTCCCTCCTCCACCGGCACCGCCGGTGGAGGGCATCAGGGATAACGAGATTATCGACCTAACCTCTGACACTGAGTCGGAGATTGACTAGACCTCAGTGGTAGTCACTTTTTGTTTTAGGTCCTGTTACAGTTAGCCGGTTTCATGGATGTGGTAGGATAGAAAGCTGTAGACAACTTCCGTTTTTGTATTTATTATCTCGTTACTTTTGTATCCTCGTAAAGGGTTTTTGTTCTTTGTAAAGTGCTACCAGTATAAAAAAAATAAATATGTATTTGTAATTCCTTTTATTCTGTCCCTCCTTACGCCACAACCTACTTTCAATTTTTTTAACTGTAATTTTGACATCTCCTTAATTAATCCATTTTATTTTTTCTTATTTAATTCAGTGTGACTTGTTTGTTAAATCCCTGAAAACTACTATTTTTCTTCCTTAATATACTTAAACCATTTCCGTCAAGTTTTTTTTTTAAAGCTAGTTATCCGGCCTATATAAGATTAATTCGTACCGTAATCTCTGCTTGTGTGTATTCTATTACGATAGGAGAGTCTATGGGATAAATACTAGTACGGGGCGTGACAGATAAGTATTTGATCTAATTAATCTTGTACTCATAATTAATAGCTGAGTCATTAATAAATTAATTTGAAGTTATTCTCAGGGGGCATGCATCGTTCTATTGGCAAGTCCCTAGTATTACATTAATTTAAATATACATATATATCATTTGAATTTATTGTAATGGACTATTTTTATATATATAACTATATTCGAAATTAGTCGAATGTTACATGTTCTGTTGGCTACTCCTACAGTATATTATGAGCTAATTACACTTCACATCCGTTTTTTAAAATTTTGAAATATTTTACCAATGTGATCCTGATTTCTTTCGATTAGAACCGATCCTATTATTTATCACCTATTTCAAACGAAAAAGTCAATTACGTGCAAAACACTTGCCATTCTTTCCCATTTTACCCCTTGTTGTCTTTGTCACTACTAGCCATGCAGCCTTCCACCATGTGAGTCCACGTGTTCTCCTCTCCTACACTATTGCCGACCTGTGCACCCTCCTTTCGGCGTTTTGCTACATCAAGTTTGCTATCCGACTTGCCATTTGCTGGTGGAGCCTTCAGCTATGTACCTTCGCGTCACTTTCGGTCTGTTATTACCACCACCTCAACCAACTTTTTTTTGTTCTGTTTTAATGCATATCACCATAACCGCTAGCTCTTAATACTGGATGGGAGATCCTTTGTAATTTTTTGTCCTAATTATACAGTGCAATTCGAAGAGAGACAGACACAAAGAGGTGATTCCTATTGTATGACTTATACTGCCCAAAACTTTGTATGGACAACATTAAATTGTTTGAGGTCCACCTCTTGTGTATGTCTTTCTTCGAATTACACCATGCAATTCAAGCAGAGAATTACAGATGATCCTAATCCCCTAATACTTCGACTAGTTTGCTCGGGTGAATTTGCAGCCTTTCTAACTGGCACAAATCTCATGATGGACTATGTGATGTCAAATGCCGCTGTTGCAAGAAGCTTCACGGCCTAGGATTTATAATTTAAATATTAAATGTCTCTTAGCGCATGTAATTTTGTAATTGAGGTTTTTTAAACGTTTTAAAGTTATGAGTTATACAAAATAAAAAATAAAAGGGAATCGCAAAGATGCTTGGCCTCCAAGTGTTCAAAGATCATAGCTTAATAAATTTATATAAACCACGACCAGCAGTACTATGATAATATAAACAATGACCGTCAACATCAATGCGTGATCAGTCCAAGAAACCAGACTAGTCACATTTTCACATTACATTTTCTCACTCATTAAAGAAAATATATCATATATTGACAAGGTTTGTATGCATATACATTTCAAAGTCACACGTTGAATGATTGTGTACTTATTATGACCGGATCCCTAGTTTATGTTATTTTAAGAATGGAGGCTAGATGCAAGCAAACCGTACTATTGACGAAATTTAGGTCGAATGTTACATGTTCTGTTTTTGGCTTCAAAAACCAACTTCCCAAAAGTATAACCAAGGCTTGGGAGTTTATATAGGGATGATTTGAAAACATTTAAAGCTCATTTTGGTTGTCAAACATGTGATAAGAAGATTATGCACGGTTTGAAAAATATGCAAGTGTGTGATTCAAATCCTTGTCAAAAGTAAAACTAAGAGTTACAAGGTTATACCCTAAGGTCTGAAACTTCACTTTTGAGCTCCTTGCATGTTCTTGATCTTCTTTCTTCAAGTCTTTGGCTCTTTTATCAAAACGTCTTTGTCTTTGAAGATGTCTGTTTTATAAACTTGGTCCATTTATTGAAATCATCAAAATCTCGATTGTGCACAAAAGCCAACAAAAATGTATTTATTTTATTGTTAATGTATGTTTTAAGAGTTTAGGATTGTTTTGGGATCAATTTTCAGTGATTTTGGGCCTGTTTTGGGGTTTTGGATGTCTGCGTGTGTTCATTCCCGTAACGATCGATCGCCTCCATAAGCGATCGATCGCTGGGTAAGTGCTAGGTCCAATGATCGATCAGTTAAATTCACCGATCAATCGCTGAATTTGATACAGAGCGATCGATGCTTTAGTGAGTGATCGATCGTCTCCTCGAAACTGTGCGTTTCAAGTCGGGCTCGATCGATCGTTTACACCTAAGCGATTGATCGGTAAGCTACGATGTGAAGTGTAGCATTTTGATTAAGCGGCGATTGATCCCTTAGTGATACTGTGTGTTTGGTTGCATGGACGATCGATCGTCTGTGCACTGAAACGCGACGTTTTACCGATTGCGTTCGATCGGTCAAATTGATTGATCGATCGCCATTTAGTGATCGATTCCATTTTAGTGATCGATCGTCACATTTAGTGATCGATGTTTTCGATCGGCGCCTTCCGTGTAGTTCGATCGTTTCAACTTCATTGCGTGATTGTGATTACTTTTTTTTTAAGTAATACGTTACTGTGATTACTTATTAACACATATTTATATACAACTTTTGCAGTATACATAAAATGTCAGGAGTTAAGCGTGCACGCACAACGAGAACCGGGACGGGATCATTGTCAAGAGCAAGAAGTTGTTAATCCAATGATGACCTTGGAAAGGCAAATGGAGTACCTGAGAGGGCGGCCAGTGGCCAAATAGCGTCCAGTGACGCTCTCTGATTTTGATCAGTTATTGTACGAGGAGTACTCCCTCTACCAGCTCTTCAAGTACTAGAGATTTCTTCATCAGCTCTCGGATAAAGGGGTTTTGCGTGGACACAGTTGTGCAAGATTTCTTCTGTGCACTCGCCTCGGTCGATAGAGCACCTGAGGTGCAGCTAGAGGTGCGAGGCGTGCAGTTCTTATTCTCGGCAGACGTCATTGCCGATTTCTTAAACTGCCCCGGCCCGAGAGCCCCTATTTCCTGGCGGTACCCCTAAGGATGAACAGAGGACATCAGAGTAGGATTTGTGGACGCTGATGACTGGGAAGACCTCTGCAGTGGTGGGCAGCATAATCAAGTAGAGTGAGTTCAGTGTGTTTTGGGATTTTGCACCTTATTTGGACGCCGAACGTCGATGGCAGAACTCATTCCACCGAGTGCCCGTTCATAGAGCTCAGTGCATGCTCTTACTGAGTCAGCAGAGGCGGATAGATTTTCCACTGTACATGTTTGATTATGGATGAGGCTTGGAAATTAAGGAATATAGCCTCCATACGGCGTGTTTCTGACTCAGTTCCCATTTCTCGGGGAGTCGTGATCGCTGCCTCGGATACACGTAAGGAGGTTAAGAGTGTACTGAACAAGTTCACTCTGTCCAGGAGTGGGGCCAGGAGGGGGCATTGACTCGACGGTTCGCTCGTAGAGTCGTAGAGGAGGCATCGCGGCCTTCGACATCAGCGTTAGAGGCACCAATGGAGAAGCAGCAGTGATGGGTGGGCTATTTGACCTCAACAGCAGTGTCGGCTCGACTGTGAAGGCCACTCTACAACTGCAGTCATTAGCTGAAGGAGCTCTGGACCACCTTCGATTGCACTGTGACAATGCTGCGGAGTCGTGGCTCATAACATTAAATTGATTTGAGGGTCCCATTCCCAGATATTCCTTGGCCACTTTCCGTGATGTTCGACTATATCTATTTGGGACATACGATTTATCTGTTTACACTGCATGCAATATCATATGCAGAAGAACTTTACAGATGATCACTAAAATGACCCCCTAATACTCAAATCGACTAAGTTTGATCGATCGCTAAGGGTGAATTTCGTCATTTGGGTGCACTAACCGATCGATCGTTATATCTAACAAGCACAAATCTAACCCTCATGATGGACTCACAGCCGCTGTTGCATAGATTAGTGCTTATTTCACGGTCTAGGTCATTTGTTATAATTTAAAATTATTAAATCGTCTCCGATCGCGCATGTAATTTTGTATGGATTGAGGTTTTTTAGTTTTTTTGGGGATGCATACTGCAATCGAATAAAAAATAAAGTCAAGGGAATTGGACCCAAAGCAATGCAAATGCTCTAATGAAGATCACAAAGATCCATTAAAAAAACCATTTCATTTGTACTACATGACGATTTATGAAGATTTCATTTGGTGCGCTTCTACACAAATCGTCGATATTCAATGTTGATGATCGAGTCCAACTTCCGTCCGTTGAGTCACATTTTGCACATTACCAAAGAATTTTTATTTATGGCCAATTTTATCGTATATATTGACAACATCCCATTTTTTTGTCCGCATTTTTTATCTGTGAGCAGAAAAATTTAACTGTTTTTTCAAGAATTATTTGTACTTGTGATGGATGTGATGATGTTTTCTAGGTTAAATATTAAATGTCTCTTAGCGCATGTAATTTTGTAATTGAGGTTTTTTAAACGTTTTAAAGTTATGAGTTATACAAAATAAAAAATTCGCAAAGATTGTTCAAAGATCATAGCTTAATAAATTTATATAAACCACGACCAGCAGTACTATGATAATATAAACAATGACCGTTCAATGCGTGAGTCCAAGAAACCAGACTATTAGTCACATTTTCACACTACATTTTCTCATCATTAAAGAAAATATAGATAGCAATTGACAAAAAGTAGTGTCACCCATGTATATCCCTTTTAGACTTTTAGTGCCGAAAGTGACGAATTGAATTTCGGTCAATTTTTAGTGACAAAATGCTATTTTCGTCACAAAAAAAGGTTTTTTCGTGACGAAACTACTTTTTGTCACTAATTCGTCACTAAAAGTTTTATTTGTGACAAAATAAAATTGTTGTCATAAAAGTTAATCTTTTGTGATGGAAAGTTTCGTCACCCATCGATCGATCGGTATCGTAACCGTCTGCAAATACGAAGGCCAATTGATCGGTAAGCATAACCGCCACTTTTTCGAATCATCGTTCAATGAATGGGAAGACGCCACGTGCTAGAACATAGCGATCGATCGGTTTGTAACTACCGATCGATCGCACAAATGATTATATGAAACCGCTGAAATCATTTTTACCAGTTATCTCTCACAAATCTCTCGAATCCTCTCAAAGTACAAGGAGCCATTTCGTGCTGCATTGTCTTCTAAAGTGCGTGGAATCATCCTTCATTGTCTTCTACGTCAAAGGTACGTACTTATATTGTTTTTTAAGCAATATTAAGCGGTTGTTCACTAGCGAATTTTTAGTTTACGTTTTGTAATTTCTATATCATCCGTTTAGAACCGTAAAATTGTAAGTCCTAGATTAAGACAACCTAAGAGGGGTGAATTGAGTTTCAAACTTTTTCGCTTTTAACTTGCAAAGTAAAGTCTAATTTAGTACAAGTATTAATGCAATAAGTAAATAAGTGCTAAATGTAAAGAGTAGGGATAGAGAAGCAAACACGTGATTTTTAGGTGGTTCGGCAAATCCGCCTACATCCACCCTCAAGCTCCTTCAAAGCCTTGAGGTTTTTCCACTATCTTCCAAATAGTGTACACTCTAGCTTCCGGGTGCTAGAGAACCGTACAAGTATTTTCCCGGGCTCAACACTCAAACCCCAAGTGATTTTCGGGCTCACCACTCACAACCCAACCAAGCTTGAGATATACCCTCTCTAAGCTTCTTCTTTAGTGAACAACCTCACTAAAGGAATCACTTCTTTTGGATAGAAGATTACAATAATAAACTCTCTCAAAGAGTAGATATGAAATTGGAAAGCTCTATCTCTTGATTCACACAAAGACAAGGATATGAAAGTGTGTTTTGTGTGAATGATATGAGAAATATAGAATATGAAGGTTTGAAATATTTCTCAAGTGATAGAAATGATATGTGGTCGTTGTGTGTCTATTTTGGACGTTATGAAGGTGTATTTATAGGCCACATATGAAAACTAGCCGTTAGGGGTCGATTTGACAATTTTACCGTTGTAGGTCGACCACTTCAACTAGCCATTGCAACGTCATAAAATTTGAATGTCAAATTTTGTCTTACCCATCGACCGCTTCATATAGCGGTCGCATAGACCGCTACAATTAAAAAGTCCATTTTTGACGTTTTTGAAATCTCTCTTCAAAAACCAACTTCCCAAAAGTATAACCAAGGCTTGGGAGTTTATATAGGGATGATTTGAAAACATTTAAAGCTCATTTTGGTTGTCAAACATGTGATAAGAAGATTATGCACGTTTGAAAATATGCAAGTGTTGATTCAAATCCTTGTCAAAAGTAAAACTAAGAGTTACAAGGTTTATACCCTAAGGTCTTGAAACTTCACTTTTGAGCTCCTTGCATCTTCTTGATCTTCTTTCTTCAAGTCTTTGGCTCTTTTATCAAAATGTCTTTGTCTTTGAAGATGTCTGTTTTATAAACTTGGTCCATTTATTGAAATCATCAAAATCTCGATTGTGCACAAAAGCCAACAAAAATGTATTTATTTTATTGTTAATGTATGTTTTAAGAGTTTAGGATTGTTTTGGGATCAATTTTCAGTGATTTTGGGCCTGTTTTGGGGTTTTGGAATGTCTGTGTGTGTTCATTCCCGTAACGATCGATCGCCTCCATAAGCGATCGATCGCTGTGTAAGTGCTAGGTCCAATGATCGATCAGTTAAATTCACCGATCAATCGCTGAATTTGATACAGAGCGATCGATGCTTTAGTGAGTGATCGATCGTCTCCTCGAAACTGTGCGTTTCAATTTCGGGGCTCGATCGATCGCTTACACCTAAGCGATTGATCGGTAAGCTACGATGTGAAGTGTAGCATTTTGATTAAGCGGCGATTGATCCCTTAGTGATACTGTGTGTTTGGTTGCATGGACGATCGATCGTCTGTGCACTGAAACGCGTCGTTTTACCGATAGCGTTCGATCGGTCAAATTGATTGATCGATCGCCATTTAGTATCGATTGATCGATCGATCGACACATTTAGTGATCGATCGGCACATTTACAAACGATCGATCGGCGCATTTAGTGATCGATCGTGTAGTTAGAAACGATCGTTGTTTGTTTCAACTTCATTAAGAATTACGTGATTGTGATTACTTTTTTTTTAAGTAATACGTTATTGTGATTACTTATTAACACATATTTATATACAACTTTTGCAGTATACATAAAATGTCAGGAGTTAAGCGTGCACGCACAACGAGAACCGGGACGGGATCGTCGTCCCAAGAGCAAGAAGTGCTGATCCAATGATGACCTTGGAGAGGCGAATGGAGTACCTGAGGGGGCGGCCAGTGGCCAAAGAGCGTCCAGTGACGCTCTCTGATTTTGATCAGTTATTGTACGAGGAGCACTCCCTCTACAGCTCTTCAAGTACTAGAGATTTCTTCATCAGCTCTCGTGGACTGAAGGGTTTTGCGTGGACACAGTTGTGCAAGATTTCTTCTGTGCACTCGTCTCGGTAGATAGAGCACCTGAGGTGCAGCTAGAGGTGCGAGGCGTGCAGTTCTTATTCTCGGCAGACGTCATTGCCGATTTCTTAAACTGCCCCGGCCCGAGAGCCCCTGTTTCCTGGCGGTACCCCTAACGGATGAACAGAGGACATCAGAGTAGGATTTGTGGACGCTGATGACTGGGAAGACCTCTGCAGTGGTGGGCAGCATAATCAAGCAGAGTGAGTTCAGTGAGTTTTGGCGGATTTTGCACCTTATCTGGACGCGAACGTCGATGGCAGAACTCATTCCACCGAGTGCCCGTTCACGAGAGCTCAGTGCATGCTCTTACTGGGTCAGCAGACGCGGATAGATTTTCCACTGTACATGTTCGAGCTGATTATGGATGAGGCTTGGGGAATTAAGGAATATAGCCTCCCATACGGCGTGTTTCTGACTCAGTTCCTCATTTCTCGGGGAGTCGTGATCGCTGCCTCGGATACACGTAAGGAGGTTAAGAGTGCGCTGAACAAGTTCACTCTGTCCAGGAGTTGGGGCCAGGAGGGGGCATTGACTCGACGTTCACTCATAGAGTAGTGGCTGCCACAGAGAGGCATCACGGCCTTCGACATCAGCGTCAGAGGCACCTATGGAGATGGGAGCACCTGCAGTGCCTCCTCCATGGGTGGCCCAGCTATTTGCGGACCTCAACAGCAGTGTCGGCTCGACTGTGAAGGCCACTCTACAGCCTGTTGAGAGGCAGATGCAGTCATTAGAGGAGCAGCTGAAGGAGCTCTGGACCACCTTCGATGGGGAGTGCACTGTGACAATGCTGCGCAACAAGTCGGTCGTGGCTCATATGGCGGATGTCAACGAGCAGCTGGAAGAAATTAAAAAGACTCTGGATGATTTCAAGACGGAGGCAGATCCACAGAGGATTCCCGAGATATTCCTAATGACGTGGCCACTTTCCGTGATGCTGTTCGACGTTGATGAATTTTTATGTTATTTTTTTATATCTATTTGGGACATACATTTTGATTTATGGTTTTATTTATCTGTTTGAGACATTTGTGTTTATTTGGATTTGGTTTTTTTATTTACGTATTTGAGACATTTTCTGTTTATCTGTGGATATGCAGAAGAAACTTTGATTACCATTTACGTGTTTTTCTATTTGTATTTCTTTATCGACACTTATATAAGTAAAATGACCAATATACCCTTTGGTCGGCAAAAATAACGAAATAAGTGGTTTATCAAATAACTAATATAAAGAATTTAACAAGAAATCGATTTTTATTTTTTTATTTTGTAACTAAATACACCGATCGATCGCTAAGTGCACACCGATCCATCGGTGTTATCCGTCGTCATTTGGGTGCACTAACCGATCGATCGTTATATACACCGATCGATCGCGACATTAGTTTTTCATCTAACCCTCATTTTTTTAAATAATGTGAGTTTAAATGATTAGAAACATAGAAATATATATTAACAAAGTATGTTAGGATGTATTTAGATTACATAAAAACATATCAAGTACATATCATTAATTTTTAAGAAAGCATGTATAAGTTATACATGTTGCAACATAGATGCATTTTGTTTGTGTTAGTATGAGTAAGGTATTAAGATGTTAGAAATTAGTGACATAACGCTTATTTAACACATGATTATAATTCATCAGTATGAGGTATGTATTAATATGATATTATAAGTAAATTAATTTTAATAATTAAGTCATTTGTTAGGCTAAAAACCGTTTTTTAATAATTAGGTTAACCGATCGATCGCGTTATTGGCGATCGATCGGTACATAACGGTGTCGTTTAATATTTTGGTACCGATGGATCGTTAATTTTGGGGCTTCATGCGACGTCGTTTTAAACGTAACACCGATCGATCAGTAATATTACCGATCGATGTTCTAAAATCTGGGCGGGAATTTTATGCTTGGTAGCGATCGATCGGTAATATTACCGATCGATCGGTGTTTATCGCGCTTGAAATGCCAGGATGCTCTAAAGTCGTGGGTGAAGCAAAAACACACCCATGGCAAGAGGAAACTAGAGACTCGCGGCAAGGAGCTATTTTCCCTTTAATTTTGTTAAAATACCGTCCTTTTAGTTGTGAGAGTGTTTAGAAGTCCTTAAGGTTAAGCCCAAGCTCAAATTCATTGGTTTTTTAACCGGGTGAGTATTGAAAAATTTGGGCGACATTTTGTGAGATTTTGGTGTGAATTTAGTTCGTTTTGGTCTACATTTCGTGCAAAAGGTAATATCCTCAACCTACACTACGATTTATGAATGATTTCGTTGGTTATTTGGTGTTATTTTTATTTGTCTATTCGTGGGTGTTGTGGATTGGATTTGTGTTGATTAGAGCTTCTTAGAGTATTTTTAATATGTATATTAGAATTAGTATTACATGAGGATGATTTGTGAGTGTTTTGGGCGTGGATTTGAGTGTGTGGGAGGCTAGCAAGCTGTTTTGTCGATCTGGGTTAGTCACGATCGATCACCAGATTCTGACGATCGATCGTGTGTTAGATGGAGGTTCAATCATCGATCGTCTATATAATGACAATCGATCGGTCTTGAAATACGATCGATCGTCTATAGTATCGATTGATTGCGGGTTTGTGTATTCCCACTCAATACACATGTCCCTACTTTTTCTATTTGCTATAAAATTACCTGAAATGGCGGAGCTTACCAAGCCTCCCCTACCCTTCGCTTTCTTTTATCTTTCTTTTCTAGTTCAAGCCTTTACTTTATGGCCACTGCCATTTGTAGCCCCCATCGTGCACGCGTATTTTCTAGCGCCACAAAAATCGGATGCACCTTGTCAGCAGGCCGGTGGCTCTACCGCTCTAGGGTAGAAAATGTTGTGTTTAATGCTTTTACAAATCATTGCTAAAACTAATAAAGAACCAGAAAAATACAAAGAAAGGAAATAAAAAGAAAACAGATAAGACAAACTACTGCTTAAACTTTTTGCATGCTGTTATTATTATTGTATTTAACTCCGTATGTTATAAACCACGCGTTTTGATTTATACCTATGTGCAAACAGATGAACCACACGATTTATGTCTAAGTCAAACAGATTATGGATGAAAAGCACCTCAAGTTGAATAAATTTTAATTAGGCAGGATTATTCAACTCGCATATATTTTAATGTTTTGTACGACAAATTGTTTATTAAATGTTGTATTTTTGGGAGCATTTGAATAAAACGGTACCAATTAAGAGAAAGACATGTCCAACAGGTCTTCCTTCCAAAAAAAATCCCTACCATCGCTTTCTGTTTCGCCTTCCCAGCTTTTCAATCTCACTCAAAGTTTCGCCTTTTTTCTTTCAGTTAGTACGAGGGAGAACTCTGTGGTGATTCTGGTGAACATAGTGTTAACTGCTTTGCACGTTTTGTTCATAGCATTTGTGATAGTGGTGGGTATTGAGATAGACATCAAATTAAATGCAGCAGAAAACACAGATTATTGGAACAAGAGCAGCCGCCTGCAAGTTTTTAAAATTGACTGTTGACGTTGTACAAATGAGGAGACATAGCTCTGCAATTGAAGAAATGAAGTTGTTGTCTTATCAAGAATAGAACCTGCTGCAGAAAGGAAAGAAAGGAGTTCTGATGTTAGGCCTGTAGCTGTTCAGTTAGTCAGTAGTCATAAATGATCTTGTTTTCTTTTTGGTTCGGTTCTTTAGATACATGTAAAAGTTCTCTAGGTATTACACAACAACGAATACAATTGAATCATTATGGGTTCACCAAGTTGGTAACGAGCCAAAAACTCTCATCTCCTTTTTGTCATGGTATCAGAGCAAGAGTCTTAAATATCTGCTGATCCTGATTCTCCATGCATTTCCAACCACTCAACCAACACACGTTAATTTTCATCACGACTGATTCAGGTGATGAAACTATAAATCCAACTAGCCCATTCAACTCCAAGGAAGATCCGACTTCCAACCCACCCTTTCTTCACCATGGAGAAAGTCCTGTACTGTTATTGGTGTCACAACCTCTTATCCTTCAGAACTATCATGCTTAGAGTAGGGCCATGTACGTGGCCTTGTCTGCCAAAAACAAGCTTGGGTTTTTGGATGACACGGTTGAGCAACCAGCCGAAACAAGCTCTCAATACCCCCAATGGAAAAGATGCAATCACATGATTTTATCATGGATTACAAATAGCCTATCACCCGAAATAGCTGGGTATGTGATGTACTCAGATTCTGCAGCACAAGTATGGGCAGAACTGAAGAAGCGATTCACCAAGTCAAGCAACAATCGCATCTTCTTGCTGGAGCAACAACTGACAGCCACCAAACAAGAAAAGAAACCAGTAAGTGTTTACTTTTCCAAAATGAAACTGATATGGGAAGAGATCTCTAGATATGAAGATCCTTTTAGTTGCTCTGCAACCAATTGACTGTGGTGCCATCAGCATTATCAAAAAACGACAAGAGAAAAGATAGATAATGCAATTCTTGATGGGCCAAGATGAAACCTATACTGGATTAAGGAATCAAATCCTCCTTAAGGATCCACTACCATCACTTGACAACATTTTCTACTTGGTGCTGCAAGAGGAATCCAACCATGAGCTAATTGACAGCACTCAAAAGGTCCCCGAGGTCTTAGCTATGCTTGCTCATGGAGGAAAATTTTATGGACCAAGGGGAGCAGTCAAACAAAACCAGAAGGGAAACACCAGATTGCCTCTATCAAAAAATAAGGCACCACGTAGCAAGTGTGGGAGGACTAACCATACTGTGGACAAATGCTGGGAAATCCATGGATATCCTCTCAACCACAAGTTTCACAGGCCACCATCTGGTTCTAAGGATTACAGAGCTGTAAATTTGACAACAACTGAAGATGACTCAGGGAGTTCTTTGACTCTTAGTGTTTCTCAGGAGCAGATACAGCAGCTCATTGCACTTCTTCAAAGTCAAAATTCCAGCACCACAAATTCCAACACAGAACTCTTAGGTAACCATCCTTCAAACACCTCAGGTAATTCCGAAAGAACCTTATCAGTTGTCTCTAAACACAGTTTGAGCTGCACAAATAACTCAAATGATTCATGCACTTAGATCTTAGATTCAGGAGCCACAGACCACATAGTTGGTTTTCTCGGTTTGTTAACACATAGAAGAGCCATCAAAGGCACTTAAGTAAAATTGCCAAATGGGACATCCAACCCGTCACTCACGTGGGAACAATAGTCATCTCACCTACCCTCACTCTCACGGATGTTCTCTATGTTCCATTTTTTAAGTTTAATCTCATTTTCACAAGTAAATTGACCTAAGATCTGAACTGTCATTGTGTTTTTCTTGCTGATTATTGTTACATACAGGAGCTGGTAACCAAGGAGATGATTGGAGTTGCTAAGGAAGCCCCAGGTCTCTACCATTTGCAACTAGACCAGCCTCGAACCAATCATTTTGTTGCCCCATCGAACTCTGTTTTGACAGCTAAGCTTTGGCATCTTAGAATGGGACATCCCTTTGATCAAAGAATGAATTTACTACATAGCACAGACTCTAGTATTCCTAAGTTTGATGCAAAAAAATTTTGTGATGCATGCCATATGGGAAAATAGACCAGATTACCTTTTCCCTCTGGTCACGAGTTTGTAGAAATTGTTTTTGATTTAATACACCTTGATATTTGGGGTCCTTTCTCTGTTGCATCCTTGAATGGAGCACACTACTTTCTCACAATAGTTGATGATCACAGCCGAATCACATGGGTTTATCTCACGACAAACAAAAGTCAAACCAGAAACATCATTGATAGTTTCTTCAACCTCACTGAAAATCAGTTCAAATGTGAAATAAAGGCTGTAAGATCTGACCAAGGAAAAGAGTTTAACATGACAGAATTTTTCTCCAAAAGAAGAGTACTCCACCAGCAAAGTTGTGTGTACACACCACAACAAAACTCGGTAGCAGAAAGAAAACACTTGCACTTGTTGAATGTAGCAAGGGCCTTGCGTTTTCAAGCTAGCCTACCTTTAAAATTCTGGGGAGAGTGTATCCTAACTGCTGCCTATCTCATAAACAAGACACCCTCACCAAATTTGAAAAATCAAAGTCAAACGCCTAGCTATTCTCACTTAAGAAGATTAGGATGTTTATGCTATGCATCAAATCTTGATCCCCATAAAACTAAGTTTGATCCTAGAGCCCAAAAATGTGTGTTCATTGGATATCCAAATGGAATAAAAGGTTACAAAGTCTTTGACTTGAAAACAAGAGAAACCATCACTAGCCGATATGTGATCTTTTATGAACACATTTCCTTTCCAACAAAACCACAACTTATCTTCTTTGCTGCCTACACCAGAAATCAATACTCTAGATGATGTCCCAGTTATACCAAATCCTATCTTAGAGGTTTTTGATCCACCTTCATAAACGAGTGACAATTCTAATTTTTTGAGAGAATCAACACTTGAAATTGATAATCATAATCATGAGGAATCTCTTACTTCAGAAGTTGCTGCATCATCTCCTCTTCCAATTTTTAAACCACCTTCTCTCCAAGAACCCCGTAGGTCCACTAGAATTAGAAAAAGGCCCGAATACCTCAAAGATTTTTATTGCAGGTTGGTGACTTCCTTGGCAACTTCGGGCACTCTTCCTTCTAATATAACAGCTCCTAGAGGTAACAATAATTCTCTTGCTTCTATTCTTAATTATTCTAAACTCTCACCACACACTTGAAATATACTTTATCCATCACCCTTGAGCCAGAGCCTCACACTTTTGAAGAAGCCCAGAAATTCTCACATTGGAGGAGTGCCATGAATGCTGAAATTCAAGCTCTTGAAAACAATGAGACATGGGAATTGACCAACTTGCCTCCAGGGAAGCAACCAGTCGGTTGCAAATGGGTCTACGAGACCAAGTATAAGGCAGATGGCAGCATTGAACGATACAAGGCTAGATTGGTGGCGAAAGGCTACACTCAAAGAGAAGGAGAAGATTATTTTGAAACCTTCTTCCCTAGGCCTATTGCCAAGATGCCAACTGTGAGATGCCTTTTGTCCATTGCCGCACGTAAAAACTGGTCTTGCCATCATCTTGATGTTAATAATGATTTCCTTTATGGAGAATTAGATGAAGAAGTATACATGACTTTGCCTTCAAGGTATGGTAAAGAGGGGGAGCAACGGGTATGTAGGCTTAAGAGATCTCTTTATGGCTTGAAGCAAGCCTCTCGTCAATGGAAGGAGCAAACTGGGTAAAGCGAAAACCCAACATCCAAGGCTGATGGACTTTCCCACGAGTTCCCCCACTACATTGAAATATTACATCCTTAAACCTTTTTAAATTAATGAGAAAGAAAAAAAAAAAGTAGAGAGAATGGTAATGATGCTTGTGGCAGTACTATAATAATATAAAGGCTTAATTGCACCTAGGGTCCCTGAGGTATACTAAGGTTGCAAATGAACCCCTGAGGTAACGTTTTCAATAAATAGACCCTGAGGTAGAGTTTTAGTCAAATCGTGGCCCCTCCGTCCATTTCCCGTCATCCCTATTAACGACTATTGCTGTCAGGACTTTAAAATCCAGGTCATAATGAATTAGAAACTATCACTTGTCCATTTAAAACATCCATGCCACATATGCGTCAGGTATCTGCAATTGGGAGAACAACGCCGCCTCATTAAGTTGTTTTTCTTTTTTTAAAACGCACAGTGAGCTGGTAGACACCTAGAGCAGATGTGACATGAATGTTTTAACTAGACAGGTACTGCTTTCTAATTTATTATGACGTAGATTTTAAAGTCATAACAGCAATCGTTAACGGGGCTAACGGAAAATGAACGAAGTGGCCTCAATTTGACTTAAACTCTACTCAGGGGTCTATTGTTGAAAACGTTACCTTAAGAGCTCTTTGCAACTTTTGTATACCTCAGAGGCCTTAAGTGCAATTAAGCCTAATATAAACAATGGCCGTCAACGTCAATGCATAAGTCCAAGAAACAAGATTTATTAGTCACATATCTGTTTATGTTATTTTAGAGATCGAGGCTAGACTTTTGCAAACAAACCGTAAGCCCAACGTCCCAGGTTCTTGAGGGACTATTCCCAAAGAAAGAGATAGCGGCCATTTCTGTCGATGTTGCTCATTTGCTTGACTTGGAGCAGTTGGTTTGAGTCTCCGGCGGAGCAAAGAAAAAGAAGCTATACTATATATACAGATTACAGGAGGCAACTCATATTCAAAAATTAAAATCTTCATTATATTTTTCCGGTTAATACTACACGTTAACTTCAAACAGTTCATAAACTCTTTTACGTAATATTGTTTGTCAAAAGATTTTCTTCTATGTTCATCATGAACTGATGATCTCACGATCCACCTCCTCCTCTTTTCACCAGAATTACTCTTAACACAAAGCCCCAGCGAAAAGAAATTCTTTGCCCCACATGAGATTCTTGTCCTCATGGAATATTTGAACACCAGACAAGATGGAATTATATATATTCCCACTCATTACACATTAATCACCATCCAGCTGCTCGATGAAAGATTCTTAATCAGAAGGAGATTCGGAAAGGGGCCCACTCAATACACATAAATTTTCTTTGATGTTTGGCGAGACACGAAGTTGATTGATTTGTTTTTTTTTTTTTTTAAAGATTTGGATGCAAAATGTCCTGATTAGAAAATAATATATATCTTCAACTAGCTTAGTTTCATATTGGCATCTAGCTAGCTGCAGATCAGGGCCAGAACCCCACCAGGTCCCACTTTAATTCCCCCGATAAAGCTTCATATATATTCTAATAAGACCCAAACAACAACTTAGACGTACGGCAGATACTATTGGCCATAAATGGGCCTCAGCAGGTCCGGGACACAACCCCATCCACAGCTATATACTACTGAAGCCCAAACAAGAAGTTAGCCTATAAATACTAAGTGGCAAAATAAATATTTTTGTAAATAAATACATAAAAGTAGTGGCAGAACCAGGAATCAATCTGAAGGAGGATCAACTCCTAAAAAAAAATGATAGGAAATTTTTTTTACTACGTAATGCAAAAAAATATTTTAGAGTTAAAATATTAAAAATTAAGAACTAAAAACATTAAAAATATATTATATTGAAATACACATACCGTACTATTTGCTGAGACTATTAAATGCACCAACATGACTCCCAAATACCTCCACTCTCATTTTTCAATTGCTAAATCCTGTAGATGTAAACACATCTCCCCTAGATCTTGATAATCTACTTTGCCTAAATAAGATAACACCACAAGCAATACGTCACATCCAACCACTCATATTCTTTGAACCATGACTCCAAAAAACCCTCATTCGTTTTCCATATTATTTCTTGGAAAAATCATGCCCAAGCGGTTGACAAGGACATTTTATCAAATACTCCCTACGAACTTAACCCTTAATCCCAACATCATATTCTTCAATGAGTTTATGTAACCTGGGTCAACAACAATATCATTCGGACTAAATAAAACACGAGGTCTTTTCAAATTAGTAGTTGTCTCAAAAGTAGCAGTCACATTAGGAGTATTAGACAATCGCGCCGATTTTTTTTTATAAAAAACTTATCTATTATCTAAAAAAAACAAAACAAAATTCATTAATATAATTTCACAAATCACAATCTAAGGTCCTAATCACAATTTTACAATCTATTCCTAATATTCACAATTTCAATATAATTTCAAAACTGTATATTAATAGCATATCAACTATTGTCTTGATCAATTACAAGTTACATTTTGCAGGATACATAAAAAAAAAAAAAAATAAAATAAAAAATCAATGTCTTGCATTGGTCCAACCGGGCTAGAGCCCGCGTTGGACCCCCCTCCCTCCGCCACTGCAGGAAAGCATATATCTCAACAAAAAAATTTCAAAATTCCTCGTAATTTATGTAAATACATTCTTTTCCGATGTTAAATTTTTAATGTAATGGCCTTCTTTTATTTTTGATATTAGTTACCCAAAAAACAATTTCTTTTCTTTGCCCCGCGGAAGGGAGAGAGAGATGCGTTCACCGTGAAGATCGCGACAAATTGCTCATAGTTATGTTTTACAAATTTAAAAGTCAAGCAAATGAGTAGCACCGACATAGCTACTTTATTTTATTTTATTTTTTAATGTTTTGTTTATGTTTTCAGTTAGGGCTGTGCATCGGTGGTGGCAGTGGCAGTTATGCCCCTACCGCCACCGCCACCGCCATGGGCGGTGTCCTTAAAACCCCAACCGCCCCCGGTACTGGTTACACCGGTGAACGGTGCCTAACGGTGCCGGTTATACCGGTGCCGGTTAACCGGCCAAGTGAGAGAGAGAGAGAGAGAGCTCACAGAGGGGACGATTGACGAGAAGAGAGAGAGAGACCAAGAGAGGTGCGGGAGGCAGAGAGGAGAGAGAAACGTGAGAGGAGAGAGAGACCGAGAGAGGTGCGGGAGGCAGAGAGACAGAGGTGCGGGAGGCAGAGAGGGAGAGAGATACGTGAGGAGGAGAGCGAAGTGAGGGAGAAGAAAAATTGTGGAGTAAGAGAAACTGAGTCTGTGACTTGTGAGAGAAAGATGCGGGGGAGAGAGAGAAAAGTGAGGAGGAGAGAGAAAACTGTGATGAGGAGAAAACATGAGTAGAGAGAGAAAGGGAGAAAACAATACCTAATATAAGTCCATTAGTAGGTTTCTAAATTTATCATGATTAATTACAAAATGTCTTTATTTAGCAAAAAAATTACAAAATGTCTAAATTGATATAGGTTTCCAAATTTATTATGATTCATTAGAAATGCTTAAATTGATTTAGCTCAAAATTGTCTAAAAATGTGAGGAGGAGAAAACGTGGGAAGGAGAGAGAGGAGAAAAATGTCTAAATTTCCAAATTTATTATGATTCATTACAAAATGTATAAATTGATTTAGGCCACAATTGTCTAATCGAAAAATGTGAGGATGAGAGAGAGAGGAGGAAAATGTATAAATGTATAAATTTATTATGATTCATTACAAAATAAAATGCCTTTAATGAGTTACGAAATATATTATGATAAATTAAAACCTTATTAAATTGGATAAATAAAATTTTCATTAATGAATTTCTAAATACATCAATTACAAATAAAAAGTCTATTAATAAATTTTTAAATATATTATGATCAATTATAAAATAAAGTATCTATTAATTAATTAGTTTACTATATATTCAAAGAAATCATCAATATTAATTAATAGAGGTTTTAAAATTATCCTTCAATATGAGAGATAGTCAATCCAAATTTGATTTTATTTCTATTTAAAATATTTAATTACAAATTTTGTTTCCATTTGAATTTGAATTTTCTCAAGTCTCTCTTTAAATGCAAATTAAGAATTTAAATGTACATTAATAATTGTTAGGTAATATAGAGAGTTTTTAGGTAATATTTTATTTCACTTTGAATTTGAATTTGAATTCCCCAATGCTCTCTTTAAATTTAAAATTTATTAATTTGTTAAAAAATTTAGTATTTGGGTGGTATATGATAAGGAGAAAATTTTTAGAAATTAAATTTCCCAACTTTATCTCTCCCTCTCCCTCTCTCTCACCTCTTTGTCTCCCTCTCCCTCTCCCTCTCTTTCACGTTTCACCCCTTTCTTCTCTCCCTCTCTCTGTCTCTCTCTCCTCTCTCTCATCTCTCTCTCTCTCTTCTCAGCACTTCTCTCTCTCTGCCCATCACCTCTCTGTCTCCCTCTCCCTCTTTCACGTTTCACCTCTCTCTCTCCCCTCTCTCTCACCTCTCTCTCTCACGTCTTTGTCTCTCTCCCTAACACCTCTCTCTCTCTCTCCTCCTCTCTCTCTCGTCTCTCTCTCTCTCTCTCTCTCCTCCTCTCTCTCTTCGTCTCTCTCCCTCTCTCTTTTCTCTCTCTCTCTCTCCCCCTCCCACTCTTTTCTCTATCTCTCTCTCTTCTCCCTCTCTCTCCCTAGCTTATATTTTGTAAAAATAAAATAAAATAAAAATCACGGTGGTGGCGGTGAACCGCCCAACGGTGGGTGGTTTCACCGCCACCGCCATTTTCACAGCTAATGGGTGAAAATGGCAACCAGTACCGCCCCCATTACTAAGCGGGGGCCAGTTACCGGTGCCGGTGCCGGTTAACCGGCCTACTGCCGGTACCGATGAACAGCCCTATTTTCAATATCCACATGGCTATCTAACAGCCGTGTCACCGTGGGGACTACGGCAAATTGCTTGGCTAGTCTAGTAGGAATACAAAGACGTCTCCAAAAAATAGGTAAAAAATGCTTGATAATTCAAACTGTAAACCCAAGGGTCAAGCCCCTTGGGCTTCCCGCGAATTCTAAGATAATTAAGCGACTCCTCAGACCTTTTCTCTTCTTTCCCCAACCCCCCCTCCCCCCAGTAATTTTTTGGAGCATTTGGTGGGAGAGTGAGTCTGAGGATCTCAGCATCAGTTTAGTCAACTTTCAAGGTGTCTCTGATTACGGATTCTAATGAGGGTTTCACTCTTTTCATCGCTTTTCTTGATGCCTTTATGTTCACTCTTTCATAGCTTCTGCATCTATGCGGTGTCCGGCCAATGTCTCGGCAACCAGCAATCCTTGTTGCTCCAGTTGAAGAACACTCTCGTGTTCAACACTGCTTTGTCAACCATACTGGTGCACTGGGATCAAAATGTCAATTGTTGTTTGTGGAAGGTGTAACCTGCGACCAGAGAGGTGTTATTGGTCTTGACTTGAGCAATGAATCTATCTCTGGCCAACTTGACAATTCGAGTGACCTTTCCAATCTTCGCTATCTCCAGAAGCTGAATTTGGCTTGTAACCATTCTAATTCCTCTCAGATCACATACCAACTGGCGAAGCTAAAGAATTTGAGTTACTTGAATTTGTCAAGTACTGGCTTTGCGCAGGGCATTACCCTTGAGATTTCGAATCTCACGAGTTTGGTTACTCTTGATCTTTCTTGGCTCTCAACTTGGAACCTAAATGTAGCCAAGCAAGTTCGAAACCTTCCAGAGCTCGA
Organism: Morella rubra; assembly: GCA_003952965.2. Classification (NCBI taxonomy): domain Eukaryota; kingdom Viridiplantae; phylum Streptophyta; class Magnoliopsida; order Fagales; family Myricaceae; genus Morella; species Morella rubra. Next base: position 36,654,607 of record CM025850.1, read on the forward strand.
GGAACTTTATCTTGATGGTGTACCTCTATCACACAAATGGGATCAATCTATTGGTATACGTGGGTACTATTGGTGTCAAACCTTGTCATCTTCACTGCCAAATCTAAGATTGTTGAGCATGTCCAGCTGTTTCCTTTTCGGCCTATTGATTCTTCCTTACAGAATCTTCGGTCCCTCTCGATTCTTATTTTGGATTTCAACGATCTTATTAGTGCTCCTGTTCCTGAATTTTTTGCAGAATTCGAAAATTTGACTAGCTTCCTTTAAGTTTTCGAAGCTGCAACTTGAAGGGAAAATGTCCAGAAAAGATATTCCAGGTTCCAACACTGCAAATGCTTGATGTTTCAAAAAATAGATTACTTCAGGGTTCTTTGCCAGAATTTCCTCCTAATGGATCTCTTCGAACCCTACTGCTTAGAGAAACAAGTTTTTCAGGAACATTGCCGCATTCTATTGGTAAGCTTAAAATGCCATCTACAATAGATCTTTCTTATTGCAGGTTCAATGAAACAATCCCAAAGTCTATGGAAAGCCTCACACGATTAGAGGAATTGGGTTTGTCATACAACAATTTCAGTGGACCAATCCTGTCATTCAATATGGCCAAGAAACTGGCTGTTATAGCACTTTCGAAGAATCTTTTAACGGGTCAGATTACTTCTACTTGGTGGGAAGAACTACTGAATCTGGTGTTCCTTGACTTGAGCTTCAATTCACTTGAAGGGAGTATTCCAGTTTCTCTGTTCTACCATCCATCATTGGAGCAGTTACTTCTTTCCAAAAACCAATTTTATGGTCAATTGGATGAATTCTCCAACGTCTCTTCTCACATACTAAGCGACCTTGATTTGAGTAGTAACAACTTGGAAGGGGCAATACCCATGTCTATCTTTGATTTCCAAGGTCTTCAGAGTCTCTTTCTTTCTTCAAACAACTTTAACAGCTCCTTGCAGCTTAATTTGATCCAACAGTTGACAAATCTAGGGGATCTTAATCTTTCAGACAACAGCTTGTTGATTGAATATCATGCAACAAATTCTTCTTCACCCTTATACCCCCAGCTTAGCTTTTTGGATTTGGCTTCGGGCAACTTGAAAGTATTTCCTGATTTCTTGAAAAACCAATCCAAATTATACTATCTGGGCCTATCAGATAACCAGATTCAAGGGGAGATACCTAATTGGATTTGGAATCTTCCGAGTCTTTATATGTTAAATCTCTCTTGTAACTACCTGGTGAATCCAGATTCTCCTTTGCCTAATCTTTCTAATTTATTTGTTGTGGACCTTCGCTCCAATCAACTCCAAGGGCCACTGCTAATTTTGAAACCAAATGTCAACTTCGTGGATTTCTCCTGGAATAATTTCAGCTCTAATATACCAGTTAACATTGGTAACTGGCTTCCCAATACTATTTTCTTCTCTCTTGCAAGCAATAGATTCCGTGGGAGTATCCCTGAGTCGATATGCATTGCTGCACCTCTTAAAGTTTTAGATCTGTCTAATAATTCCTTAAGAGGCGCGATTCCCCGGTGCTTAACTAGTATGAATCTTGGGGTGTTGGATCTAAAGGGAAACAGCCTCACTGGCACAATTCCTGACACATTTTCAGAACTATTGAAACTACGTTTAGACCCTAAAATATACCTAGAGGGGGTGAATAGGTATTTAAAAATTTAATCTACTCTTTCTACTAATCACAGAAAGACATGATCAATTAATATTCTGTCAATCACCAACTCAAGAACTACAAAATGCTTACACTCAATAGATTTTACAGCACCTATAAATTCAAAGTAATAAATCTTGTACAGCAAGTACTCACTCACAACCAAACGAATTTTATCACAGCAATACCACCAAAACAGTGCAGAAATTCCAGCAATCAGAAATAAAGATTATCACTATATTTTGGCAACTATAAACTAGAGACAAAGAGACATGTGCAGCAGCTATACAATCAAACTAAGTATGATTTACAGCAACCAAACAATTCAAGAACAAAGTGATTTACAACCACTATATACAAGCAACCTGCAGATTTTCTCAACTCGTTAACCTCAAAACGCTGTGAAGATTACAGCAACTCATAAACCAACACAAAATGAGTTTCAGCAACTTTAGAATCAGGACTTAAGGATTCAATCAACACCACACAGAACAGATAACAGATCAAATTCCAGCAACCTAAATGAAATTAATGAATGCAATTTCTAGCACCCTAGATGTGAGTAATGAGATCAAAAACAAGATCAACACAAGCAAACACTTCAAGAAAAACCAACAATAATACGACACCAAGATTTTTGTTGACGAAGTGAAAATTTCTCAAAAATAATTTCCTCCGAGAAATAAAAACACTCCGCGTGTAGATCACACCAATTTCTTCACTAAGAACGTCGAGACTTTACAATACGGTGATCTAGCGAAAACCCATTCACATCAAGATCCCCATTTCTTCGTAAAGTCACCCAATTTTTCTTATTGGGTTGGTGCCCAGCACGCATGCGACAACCAGGAACTCCAGTCTTGTTCTTCAATGGAACCAATGAACTCGTTGGCTTGTACACCTTTGAATCCTTTAGCGGCAATCGTTCTTGAGAAACCCCTCAAGAATCTCAACACTTGGTGATTTGATCTCAACAGCAACCTTCTAAGGATGAAAAACTTTCAATCAGCGAACTATCACACTCAAATCTTCCACTAGAAGGAAGGGGACAAACTCTCACAATTAGATCTCAGCAAATTGTTTCTTGAGCAAGGAGAGAGAAAATGAGGGATATCGCATAGAGAGGAAATTTCTAGAGCAAAAGAATATTCAACGTGCGTGAGTGACGCAAGGCTATGAGAAAGGGTTGTATTTGGTTTTTGTAAGGGTATAATAGTCAAACGAGGTCATTTTAAGTTCTGGGCATGTTTCTCGAAGTTTTTCTTCCAAGTCTGTAGAATTCTCGCCAGGCTAAGCCAACCATCTTAAAACCGTCCAAACAGATCAGCAACAGCTCCTAAACCTTCCAGACGCAATCAGAACCCTTCCAGCTGCTTCCATCACATTATATTTAGCTTCACGTCCTCCTAGATTAATCAAGTTGCCACATACAATCTAAACTGAAAAATACATTTATAAAAAAACTGTTTTGACCATGGAAATGATGTCAATTTTACATAGACACTTTCACCAATGTGCTTTACAGACTCTAGATGTAAACGGGAATCTACTAGATGGAAAGCTACCGGAGTCTCTTGCCAATTGCACTAAGTTGGAGGTTTTGGACATTGGGGACAACAAGGTTGAGGATGCTTTCCCATGTTACTTGAAGAATCTATCCATGCTGCATGTTCTTGTATTGAGATCCAACAACTTTTATGGACCCATTGGGTGTCCAAGACTTAATTCCACTTGGCCGATGCTTCAAATTTTGGACTTAGCTTCAAACAGCTTTACTGGTAAGCTTCCAATAAAATCCGTCTGTGTCTGGAAAGCAATGATGGATGATAAAAAAAGGTGCACTCAAAACTCGGGCACCTTCAATTTAATAGCTTAAGACCGCAGTGTTTACTACCTGAATACAATCAGAGTTACCTACAAAGGTCTTGAGAAGGAGCTGGTGAGGATCCTCACTATCTTTACCTCCCTTGACTTTTCATGCAACAATTTTGATGGGCCAATACCCGTGGAGTTGGAAGAACTTAGATTGCTATATGTTCTCAACTTGTCACACAATGCTTTTACGGATCACATCCCTTCATCTGTGGGAAAATTGAGTCATCTGGAATTACTGGACCTATCAAGCAATGAGCACACAGGAGAGATACCTCTACAACTTGCAGATGGCCTTATTTTCCTATCAGTTCTTTACCTCTCATTCAATCAATTAGTGGGGCAGATTCCATCTATAAAGCAATTGCTACATTTTCCAAGATGTCCTATGAAGGAAACGAGGGATTATGTGGCTTCCCTTTGACAGAAACTTGCAAAGAGCCAAGAACACCATCTCCAACTTTTGGAGAAGCTCCTTCTGGTTCTAAGTCTGTGGTTAATTGGAACTTTTTGAGTGTTGAACTGGGATTTGTTTTTGGACTCGGAATTGTGATATTGCCGCTTGTGATCTGGAAGAGGTGGAGTAGACGGTATTACCAGTAGGTTGATAACATCTTTTTCATGTTGTTCCCTCAATGGTACCTTGGAAGAGAATGTCGCCGGAGCCGAGTGCACAGAAGTCGAGGCAGAAGGCACTAGTTACGAGGAGCATTATCATTACTAGTTTCCTCCCTTTTTTTTTTTTTTTTTCAAATGTGAAATGTATGCCTTTAATAGGCTGCAGGCTGGGTTTGTGGTTGATATAAATATAAATGTCTTTGAACCGCTTTTGTGATATTGGATTTGAAGTTATAAACTTTATAATTAAGTGACGATCGAGACCGGCAAATTTATGATGTTAAAGCGAAAATTTGACTCTAGTTGTTACAAATGCCTCAGTCATGACTGTTATATATTAATAAATGACAAATACACAAATTACATCATCTTAGTTGTACTAAAAAGCTCCTAATATGCTTTTGTGTTATACTTATATTAAACCTGTCTTGCTAGCTAGTTCATGCTTTCAAGTTCCTCATAACTGCTTAGAAAAAAAAAAAAAAAAAAGTTCGTCATAACTGGTGCAATGAGCCTAAAAGGGTAACACAAAAACGAACAAAAAGAAAAAAAAAACAATCGTGGAATTTATAATCAATAAAAAGCTTTTAACATAATTCCATGAAAACGACTCACATTATCTTTGAAGCAATTGGAACATGCAGGGCTTGATCCGAGTACATCAATGATTAAAAAAAAAAAAAGAAGCTACCCTTGAGTCTCTTGAAACTAGCCTAAAAGAGAAAATAACTAATAATAAGTTTCAAAAAAGTAGAAATTAATGTTCAGAAAATATATTAGCCATTATTCTATATTCAGAAAATATATATTTCATCAAAGATGCATCTAACACTAAAATCTACTCCTTTCACCAGAGTTCAAGATCATCATCAACCTGCCTCCTGCTATATTACATCCGATTTGACACAGCTATCCGCCCTTATACTTCCTTTGCAGCAGCAGTATATCTCAATTCGCATGGAATGATCATCTCAGGCCGTACGCACTGCAACTGATCTCCAAACATCATACCAGTGCCACGGAGCCAAGATTAAAGTCTTGGAGACGGAGAGAAATAACTATGTTTGGCGATGACAAATATTAACCTTTTTAAAAAAATATTTTTGAAAGTAAGAAATATATAACTAAGCGCGCTCAAAATCTCAAAAAACTCAATACGAATTTCTACACATTTTCACACAAACTCCCATAACTTTTTTTAAAAAAACTCCATCAAATCATTTTTCTTCATATTTTTTCACTAAACTTAAATATTTTTTTAATACAAAATTCCATTAAACATCATTCTTTACAATTTTTTTTAATAAATTCCGAAAAGAAAAAAGCCTACGATGAAATATCTTTCAAATTTTTTACTAACTTTTTACAAATCCTAATAAAACTTCAATGTACCTATATATTTAGACCACTATAAAATTTTCTACAAATTTTGATAATGTTATCACCAAACATCATCTTTGATTTTGTCTCAAGGCTCGACGGCTATCCTTCAAGTTGACAACTCTATCCATACTTGGCTTGGGTTTAGTTAGAGTTGATGAGGGCACCATATTTTGAATATTTATTACCTTTATGCCTTGAGCTTAGCCGGATAAAATTTTAGGAGTTGATAAAAAAGTGAAAAAAGAGAATAAAAAAATTGGTAAAAAAATAAAAAATAAAAAAAATTTATAAAAAAAAAAAAAAAAAAAATTGTAACGATAATAAAATTTTAGAAGTTAAAATTTTAATTTTTCAAACGCTACGTTATTCTCTCGACTCGAGTGTAGGCCGAATCCCTCGAACTTTACCAAGCCACGTTCCTTTTACATGCCAAGCCTTATTTACCCATCAAATAGAACCACGATATTTTTATTTTCAGCATTATTTATTTGTATAAATTTCTTTTGTCTTTGCCCCCCGGGAGGGGAGACGGGGACAGAGGCCTTCACCGTGAAGACTGGGGACAAATTGCTCCAAGTCAAGCAAATGATCCCCCACTGTTTCACTTGCCCCCCCGCCCCTCTCTTTGGTCTCCAGCGATGGGAGGAGCAGGAGCTCCTCCCGTTGCTCCCTTCTCCCTCCTTCTCTTCCCATTCCTTTATCCCTTTGACCATTTGTCTTCTTCTCTCCTCTACCGTGTTTGTTTGCGTTTTACTTTTGGCCTCTCCCATGGTTAGATCTATACGGTTTGGAGCTATTTTGGAGGCCACGCACAGCACAGCTGAGATCAGCAGCTCCCAGCGTTGCTCTGCCTACCCTTTCGGAGCAGCTATGATGGGGCGTGATGACCCACGCACACCCACACGCGCGCGTGGATATCACGCCGCAGACTATATTTGGCACTGTTGCTTGTGGTGGTTGCTCAATGAAGGGCTTTCTTGTCATGTGCATTGTTTTCTTTCTGTTGTTTCTAATAATTTCATTTCCCTAGACTTTTGTGGCAAGGATTTTGCAGTAACCATGTTTTTGAGTCGTCTTTCGGTGGATATGACAATGTTGGTAATCCTTAGCTTGGCCGGATCTCTCTTATGGTTGGTTGCTTTTTCCTTCTCTTTGATTGTGCTGGTATGGACAAGCTTCCGAGGATGCGGGAGCGCTCTCCTCCGACATTCGACTTCTCTGTTTGTGGCGGAACTTGCTTTGGGTCTTTAGACTTGCTTTAAAATTATGGACCTTTTTGTCCATCTGTATGAAGCTTTATGGCCAGTTGGATTTAGGCCCTCGAGTCCAGTAATTGTATGGCCCTTTGGGCCCTTAATATTGTTGTTACGGACTTAAAGTCCTTGTGCTTTGTAACCGGCTTTGGAGGCCTCTCTGTATTCAGCACGTCTGTACTTTTTCAGGTGATCAATTGAAGTTTCACAATTGCGTAGAAAAAAAAAAAAAAAGAATAGACTTAGAAAAAAGAAAAGAAAATGTAAATGAGTGGCACTGACAAATTGCTCCAAGAGAAAGACGTGTCCAACAGGTCTTCCTTCCGGGACGCACAAGGAAAAATGTTTAGCATGTCTTTTCTCCGATCATAAATTCAGCACGTGCATGCTTAATTTGCAGAGGCTATGATTACAAGTTCTAAACATTCATAAAAAAATATTTAAGGAAAGAAAACGACGTAAAATTAGTGAACTCGAAAGATAAAAATAAAAACGACATAAATCGAATCATATACTTGATTCAGAAACCAGAAAACAGAGAGGACTCTGTTAGAGATGTTTTGACAAGAAATGCTTCTAGAGGCTCACAAAAAAATAGAAAAGAAATGCTTCCAGTGGTGTTCATAACTCAAACCGTAAACCCAGGGGTCAAGCCCAAGTTCTCAGTTAGCAAACTATAATACTGGATTTCAGTTAGAAAAAAAAAAAAAAAAAGAATTAAATACCTATTGGAGTTTTAACATTTAACACTACAAATTATCAATTTCATTATTTTTCATCTTTCAATTATTAATTGTTTACCCTTTATATTTAACCGTTAATTTAAATATAAATTATTATTTTGATTAAGTGAAATGATAATTTTACTCTCATAATTTTATCCTCACCTTATAATCATCTAAAGGTGATGGACTAATTTCCTTCCCACGAGTTTCGAGTACGATATTCCTAAGTGCTATGCTATCCATCTAATTCCTTAGGTTTGTATGGCCATTTAAGTAGTTATGATTAAAAGAAAAAAAAAAGAGTAAAGGGAATCGTAATGATGCTTGGGAGAAAGCCAATGATCAAGCTCCTTGGCCTCTTCAGTGTTCAAAGATCATGGCTTAATTTATAAAAGCCACGACAAACAGTACTATGATAATATAAACAATGACCGTCAACGTCAATGCATAAGTCCAAGAAAGCAGACTTATTAGTCACATTTTCACACTACATTTTCTCGGTCATTAAAGAAAATATAGCCATCATGCCAGGAAGCAATTGAGAAGCTGGTGTGTACCCATTTTTTTAGTGCATAAAAATAGTGAAGATAACCTTTAAAGTCACAGGCAAAATGATATTTTACTTGAAGGAATTATGTGACCGGACTTTATCCTATAGTTTATGTTACTTTAGGGATCAGGCTAGACTTTTGCAACCAAACCGTATGCCAAACGTCCAATTTTAACGAAGTAGAATATTTTCAGCTGCGTAGAAAAAAAAAAAAAAAATCTTCAGCTAGCTTAGTTTCATATTTGCATCTAGCTGCAGGTCAGGGCCATATCCCCACCAGGTCACTTTAATCCCTGCCCCAACTAAAGCTTCATATATATTATAATAAGACCCAAACAACAAGTTAGACGACAAATACTAGTGGCCATAACGTAGAGGATAGGACTATAAGATATTAAAAGAAAAGAAAAGTGGAGGCCAGGACTTGCCCGCGGCTAATCTTTCTACAGTTAATGAACTAATTAACCCTCTCGTCAGAGTCCATAACCGATTTCTTTTGAATTTACTCTAATCATAATTCCAAGATTACGCGGTGAAGATCACTTGGACAATATGGGTGGCATCATTTGAGGCGAATTATTGATCATTCTACTTTTTAAGAAGGGTAAAAAGATCACTTTTGGGCATGAAAATATGAGGCCAACTTTATTTTTGAGATTTTAAATTATGAAATTCTTTAAAATTTCTTTAACGTGATAAATATTGTGTCAAGTGGCATATTGTTCAAACATTAATTCAACAGTAGAAGTTTAGAAGACAATGACTTTGATATTCAATATAAATTCTAGAGCCTGATAATTAAATTTGATAGTATTTTGGATATCAAAATGACTTTAACTCTTTTGGAGGTGAAAATTGATATTTTTCTTTTCAAAAATTAAAATAGAGAGACACATCAGATTTGATAAATTACGTACCTTATTTAGTCACTAATATAAAGTTTTCAATTACACACAAGAAATAACTTTTTCTCATTAAAAGACTAAACCTTTTTTTTTTTCTGATCAAAAGAAGTAACAACAAACCAAACTAACAACACAGTCTCAGTCCCGCACTAAAACATGTTCAGGAATACAAGAAGAATTAAGAACTCCAAAAGAACCAGTAGACAATGCCCATTGGGCCAGAGAATGAGCAAGGCGATTCCCTTGCCTAGGAATCCAAGCAAGATTGCAGCAAAGATTTTACTAAAAAAACTCCCGCAAGGAAGAAATGAGGTCCACTAGCAACGGACCAGGAGATTTAGAAACATACAGAACCATCTGACTGAGAGTAAGGCAGTCTGTTTCAAAATCTGTATCACGCCAATCAAAATCAGAGTTTAAAGAAGTTGCAGCCACAAGCGCAGAAGATTCACCCATAAGAGGGTTAATACTGGAATTATTTCCAGGAATTAATCTGGAAATTAAAAAAATCAGCTATGGATAATAAAGGAGGAGGTTGCTCTGGATATCTTCTAATAGGCTTACCACCCAACAACCCAAGAGTCTCTCCACATATCAATAGACTCTCCATTCCTTGGTATAAAGCAAACCCCCTTCTGCAAGAGAACTCCCGACTGCAATAGACCTTGCCATGTCCATGATGCACTCCTAGCAGATGGGGCATTTAAAAAGGAATGGTTCCTAAAATATTTGGCTTTGAGAATTCTTGCCCACAACAAATTCGGAAATTGAATTAGTCTCCATCCTAATTTGGATAAAAGAGTAATATTAGTACCATACAATTTCGAATCCCCACACCACCCCACTCTTTTGGTTGGCAAATGCGATCCCACGCTATAGGTGTAAAATAATGCTTCTTTTGATCACTAAAACCCCATCAAATTTTTTGGAAATGTTTATCTAACTCCTCACACCATGTTTAAGGTAGGAGAAAAGATGTCATCTGATATTGAGGCATAGCAGTAGCAGTAACCGGCAGTAATGTAGTTCGACTAGCCTGTGATAATATTTTGCTTTCCAACCTGATAATTTCTTAAGAACCTTCTGCCCAGACCATTCCTCATACTTCTGCATCACTTCCTTAATCACACGAATTTCCCTCATATTTGCTCTTGTAAAAAATATTAAATCATCCGCAAACATCAAATGATTTACCGATGGTGCATTCCGCGTCACTTTTACACCATGTAAATTGCCAACCACCTCTTCCTTCATGACAAGCCGAGATAAAGCTTTTGCACAAAGAATAAAAATGAAAGGGGACATTGGGTCCCCTTGACGAATTCTTCTCTGTGGCTTAAAAATGACTATTGAGTAAAACAAAAAATGAAATTGGATACACATTGGGTCCCCTTGACGAATTCTTCTCTAAGTGAGACTTAAGTGGTTCGGTCAAACAATCAATTGGAAAACTATTTATAAGCCAGTAAAACACTTTAAAAATGAAATTGTTGATACACATCGGTTGATCCGGACTAGATCCAGTGGGGAGCAAAACCAAAACACCCAAAGATGCGCCCAATGAGACAAAAAGACCACTCCAATCTATCATAGGCACGTTCCATATCAAACTTAATGGCCGCCAAACCTTTCCTACCACGTTTCAGCTTCATAGTATGGAATATTTCCTGTGCAATCACAGTGTTCTCCTGAGGAAAAGAAATGAGCTTGTCCGACACTTTCCCCAACCGACTAACCAGCACTTTGGAAATAATTTTGAAAACCACATTACATAGACTAATGGGTCTATAATGGGTTACTAGAGTAGGATTCTCCACTTTAGGTATGAGAACGATAATTTCTTTAACGTGATAAATATTGTGTCAAGTGGTATGTTGTTCAAACATTAATTCAACTGTAGAAGTTTAGAAGACAATGACTTTGATATTCAATATAAATTCTGGAGCCTGATAATTAAATTTGCTAGTATTTTGGATATCAAAATGACTTTAACTCTATAATTTGGAGGCGAAAATTGATGTTTTTGATCTTTTCAACAATTAAAATAGAGAGACACATCAGATTTGAGAAATTACGTACCTTATTTAATCACTAATATAAAGTTTTCAATTACACAAAAGAAAGAACTTTTTTCTCATTAAAAGGCTTAACTCTTCTTTAATATACAGTAGTAATATTCAAATGTAAATTCAAGAGCAAAACTCTTCTTTTTTAATTTATGATATTTATTTATTCAAAAAAAAATTATTTTCTTTCCCCCGCGGGAGGGAGAGAGAGATGCCTTCACCGTGAAGACCGCGACAGACTGCTCCAACTCGAGCAAATTAGTGGCACCGACATAGCTACTTTTTTTATTTTAATGTTTTGTAGGATAAATTGTTTGTAAAACGTTGTATTTTTGGGAGCATTTGAACAAAACGGAACCGCCACAGACTGCTCCAATTCAAGCAAATTAGTAGCACCGACATAGCTACTTTTTTTTAATTTAATGTTTTGTAGGATAAATTGTTTATAAACGTTGTATTTTTGGGAGCATTTGAATAAAACGGTACAAATTAAGAGAAAGACGTGTCCAACAGATCTTCTTTCCGGGACGTGTCCAAAAAGATAGAAAAGAAATGCTTCCAGCGGTGTTCATATATAATTCAAACCGTAAACCCAACGGTCAAGGGCCTTGGGCTTTCCACGAATTCTCTTTTCTTTATTGGAGCTTTTGGTGGGAGAGTGGGACTGGGTTTAAATAGAGGTCCTCACTAAGTGACATAGGCATCACTAAAAACTCGTCTTCTACTTTCATCGTATGAAGTTTTCGCTTCCTCTCAAGGTTAATGCTAATTGATGCTCTCCGTCTTTCACGATATCAATAGCAATCCCGTTTACAATCAATGATTCAAATATGATATATTCTTATTGTTCCAATTGATGCAAAGCCTTTGCTACTTCTTCATCTTCTTCTCCTCCTATTTTACTCTCTCTGTAGCCCTTCGATCTCAGCTTCAGTGTAGTCAACTTTCAAGGTGTCTCTGATACAGATTCCAATGAGGGTTTCACTCTTTTCATGGCTTTTCTTGATGCCGTTATGCTCACTCTTTCTCAGCTTCTGCATCTATGCGGTGTCTGATCAATGTCTTGGCGATCAACAATCTTTGTTGCTCCAATTGAAGAACAGCCTCCAGTTCGACCCTCCTTCGTCGAGAAAACTGGTGCACTGGAATCCAAATGACGATTGCTGCTTCTGGGCAGGTGTAACATGCAACGAGGGACGTGTCATTGGTCTCGACTTGAGCAGTGAATGGATCTCCGGTGGTAGACTTGATAGTTCAAGTAGTCTTTTCAGTCTTCGCTATCTCCAGCACCTAAATTTGGCTGACAACGATTTTACTGGTTCCGATATTCCGAACCAGTTTTTGGAATTGAAGAATTTGAGTTACTTGAATTTGTCAGGAGTTGGCTTTCAGGGTCAGATTCCCATTGGGATTTCACAACTCACAAGGTTGGTTACTCTTGACCTATCCGACCCTTTGGGCATCAGTTCACCTAATCCGCTGAAAATTGAGAGTCCTGATTTAGCTACGCTATTTCAAAACCATTCGGCACTCATGGAGCTGTATCTTGATGGTGTGGATATATCAGCTGGAGGGTATGAGTGGTGTCATGCTTTATCATCTTCATTACCAAATCTAAGTGTGTTAAGCATGTCACGCTGTAAACTTTCAGGGCCACTTGATTCCTCCTTACTGAATCTTCAGTCCCTCTCTTTTATTCATTTGGGTGGTAACAATTTCTCTGCTCCACTTCCAGAGTTTTTTGCAGATTTCCAAAATTTGACATCCTTGAATCTCCCTGAATGTGAGTTGAAGGGTAAATTTCCGCAAAAGATCTTGCAGGTCCCGACCCTACAAATTCTTGATTTATCAGGAATGACGTACTTCAAGGTTCGTTACCAGAATTTCCTCTAAACGGATCTCTTCGAACCCTGGTGCTTTCAAGAACAGGTTTTTCAGGGACATTACCACATTCTATTGGTTATCTTAAAATGTTGTCCAGAGTGGATCTTTCATATTGCAGCTTTAGCGGACCAATCCCAAGCACACTGACAAGCCTAACACAGTTGGTTTATTTGGCCATGCAATACAACAATTTCACTGGACCGATTCCATCATTCAGCATGGCCAAGAATTTGACTGAGATACATCTTGTCGGTAATCGCTTAACAGGTCAAATTACTTGCAATCGGTGGGAAGAACTTGTCAACCTGAAGATTCTTGATTTAAACGACAATTTACTTGAAGGAAGCATTCCAAGTTCTCTATTTTCCCTTCCATCATTGCAGTACTTGTTTCTTGGCTATAACCGATTTTCTGGTCAAGTGGATGAAATTTTCAACATTTCTGCTGTCCAATTCTTCGAAATTGATTTGAGTGGCAACAATTTAGAAGGGCCAATCCCCATGTCTCTCTTTGACCTTCCACATCTTGAATACCTCTCCCTTTCTTCAAACAACTTTAATGGCTCTTTCCAGCTTAATTTGATATTTCAGTTGTTTAGAAGTCTCTTAATACTCGACCTTTCAGCCAACAATTTGTCAATTGAATGTTCTCAAACCAATTTTTCGTTATTCTCTTCTGTACTGCCTCCTATCACATTAAGATTGGCATTTAGCAAATTGAACTCATTTCCTGATTGCTTGAGAAACCAATCCAACTTGTTGTCTTTAGACCTTTCAAACAACCATATTCAAGGGGAGATACCGAAATGGGTCTGGGAACTTCCTTATCTTCGTTATTTAAATCTCTCTTTTAACAATTTGGTGAATAGGGAACAATATTTGCTCAATTCTTCGAGTTTGGATTTCCTGGACCTTCGTTCCAACCAACTCCAAGGGCCTCTGCCAGTTTTCACATCACATTTCTTGTACTTGGATTTATCGAGGAATAATTTCAGCTCTACCATACCGGCTAGTATTGGTAACTTCCTCGCTGATGCTTATACCTTCTCGGTTTCAAGCAATAAACTCTATGGGAGTATTCCTGAATCAATATGCAATGCTACAAATCTCCTACTTCTAGATCTATCTGACAATTCCATTAGTGGCTCTATTCCACAATGCTTGATTGGAATGAGTGAGACTCTAAATGTGCTGAGTCTACGGAGAAACAACTTAACTGGCATTGTTTCAGACACGTTTCCAAGTTCTTGCAGGCTCGAAGTTTTAGCTCTGAATGGAAACCAACTCGAAGGTGAATTACCAAAATCTTTGGCCAATTGCACATTCTTGAAGGTCTTGGATGTTGGGAACAACCGCATCGAGGAATCCTTCCCATGTTACTTGAAGGATATGTCTAGGTTGAGAATCCTTATGTTGGGATTTAATAAGTTTTATGGGCCCATTGGTTGTCCAGGGCAAAATGCCACATGGCCGATGCTTCAGATCATACACTTGGCTTCCAACAATTTTAGTGGTAAGCTTCCCACAAATGGCTTTTTTAATTGGATGCCAATGATGGGTGACGATGGAAGGGGCGACCAGTCGTATCAGATGAATGAATTCTCAAACTATGCTCTGACTCCGTTTATTATCCCTCGAGAATATTACCAAGGATGTGATACAAGTTATCCTTAAAGGTATCCCGATGGAGTTGAGGAAGATCTAACTATCTTTACCTTGATTGACTTTTCGTGCAACAATTTCGACGGCCCTATACCTGAAGAATTAGGAGAACTCAAATTGCTATATCTTCTCAACTTGTCCCATAATACTTTCACGGGCCCAATCCCACATTCTTTGGGAAAATTGAGTCAACTTGAATCATTAGACCTATCAAGCAACAAGCTTACGGGGGAGATCCCTGTACAACTCGCAGATGGTCTCGTTTTCTTATCAGTCCTCAATCTTTCATTCAATCAACTTGTGGGAAAGATTCCTGCGACCAAGCAATTCACTACATTTTCGGAAACTTCATACGAGGGAAACAAAGGATTATGTGGCTTCCCGTTGAAAGAAAAATGTGCACATGAAGAGCCAGTATCACTACCTCCAGCATTTGAAAGAACTCGTTCAAATTCTAGAAATGCAATTAATTGGAACTTCATAAGTGTTGAACTAGGATTTGTTTTTGGCTTTGGAGTTGTTATTGGGCCACTCGTGTTTTGGAAGAGGTGGAGGATATGGTACTACACCAAGATTGACGATATCTGCTTCAGGATCTTCCCTCAACAATATCTTGGAAGAGAATACTTTCGAATATGAGTGCGCGGAAGTCAGGATTTGGAGAAGTAATATAGTTAAAATTATGTTTGGTCTTTTGGTTTTAATTTGATGTAAAAATAAAGACCCGTCTCCCTTCAATGGATGCGAGGACTTTCTGCTTTTATTTTTGTTTTTCTTTTTATGGGTTGGTGGTTGAAACTTTCAAGCTATACTATTGCAATGATGTTTTGATATTTATTAGATTTGCAAGAAACTTTCAGTCTCTATATATGTTTGCATGACTTGGGACTAATGTTATAGATTTTTCTAGTTCTTCATTTACAATTAGTCTTAAATTTCAATCCATCTAATCCGTCGGCGTATATATATATATACATATTCCATGCCCCTGTTGTTGCACATGTACTAAGCTAAAGATTCTTATGGGACGGTGTTTATACTCCACAACCTTGGTTGTTCAATTAGAAGTGCTCGACCCATGGTTGCGGGCGAACTCCGATAATTATCTAGAAAGAAAAATAGGACCCTGCGAATATTTATGCCACCATTAAAATAGAGAGTTCATAATTTCGTCAGCCGGCAGCTCCCACCTCTCAAGGAGTTCGAGCAATATTCCGGAAGTAGCTAGCGCGAGCTCTTCTGACAAAGGCAATAATCTCCAGACATACAATTCCCTACTAAATAAATATCTTCAACACATGTTACTTACCACTTTTTTCTACCTGTTTGATTTGCAGTATTTTCTTTTGTGAAAAATATTTTCCAGAATTTCGAGTATTTGGAGCGCCCCTAAATTGATCAAACCTAAGATGCGTCCTTTCTAAAATCAATGAATTTTCTCTCACTCGTTAAGATCCGCCTTCAAAATTACAGTTACGTGTTTATTCCTAGTATGTTCAATTTGTCCCGTGAAGGAAGAGACAATGGAAGACCTTTTAAAGTCAAGCAAAGGGCGTTAGACATGCGAGTAAAACTTTTTTTCACTGAAAGTGTCTACAGCTTTCCGCGAAGTCCGAGCAAATCCCGAAACCCAGCGGGACCGGCCAAGCCTTCGGGGCCTGGACTTACCGCAAGTTTTGCTTTTGCTTCCCAGCAAGTTTTAGTTTCCTTCAGAAGCTTGCAAAGTAATTAATTTTACAGGCCTGCAAACTCTTTCAGGCAGGAAAGAATAATTCAACTAACCTCAGCTTTTACGCCGGGCCAGTGTGTAAAGTGAGAATTTTGGTGGAAAGTAACCCTTAAGGAGGTCCAACAAAGCAACACTGACTGACCACGTCCATGAGTCCAAGACATCAGATTTGTCGCATAACGTTTTCACAGGCCCAATCCCACCATCTTGGGAGAAATTTAGTCTAACTTGGTATTTTTTTGGTAATGATATGCTTATTTTCGAGAGAGAGAGAGAGAAAAAGAAGAAGCAACGATGATATGTTTGGGCCTGAGGCTCTATTCTATGTTTATACTCAAATTAACCATGACTGAAAAGAAAAAAAAAAAAAAAACAAAAATTTTCATTCATTGGAACTTGGTCTCTTTTACTCAGAGGTAAGGTAAATCGGATCCCGAAATTGATTCTAGCTAATTTTTTGTTTAAGTTAATCATAATAGCGCGCAGGATCAACGCTCATGATGGTGAAAACTAGCCCCTCCGAAATTGATTCTAGCTAATTTTTTTGTTTTAGACATTTGACCCATTGATTAGCCCCTCCCAAAGCCCAAAGGCTACTATATTAGTCTATTTCTATTTGAGTCCAGGCTCAACAACTAATATAAATTAATATTAACTTTTCACCACGAAATGGAGATGGTGAAAACAATACGGATAATATTGTAAAAGCTCATAATGGTATGCATGAGAACGTTGGGACCCATGAGAAATACAACTAGCAAAATCATATTATTTTCCATCAGGATGCTGGGCCAGTGTGTTGAGTGGGAAGACATTTCCTTCAACCAATTGCACAGCCGCGGAAACATTTCAAGGGAGAAAAAATCAGAGAAATCCGTGGACTAAAATCAATTTTGACTTCTTGTCCCGCGTTTACATGTACTTTTTATGTTTTCCTTTTGACCATGTTTTAGGTCTCCCCGAGTCCATGCAAGACGGCGGATTTTATTCACATTTTCACACTACTTTAAACAACCACACGATAGAGTGGGTCTAGACTTGGGTCATTTTCAACTTGAAGCTGCTTCAAGGAAGTTTTCTCAATGACCCCTTTGTAATATATATTTGGATTCTGTAATGGAGCAAAGACCTTAGCGGGTCAAGTAGCTCATGATCAGATGGGTGAGATCATTTTAGGCAGATTAAAGATTCTACTCTCCAATAATTCAAGTCATGGGAAAATACAGCAATATTAGTTACTCAAGAGTTCCATGTTTTTGTTTTTTTTTATAAGTTATCAAGATCCAACTTTTTCCCACCACTTATATATAGTGATGATTATAATTGGAATCAGTACCCTCTCTTTGATACAAAAGTAAGCCTACTCATCAATTTTTTCTGGTAGTGTCGTCGCTATAAGAAAAATGGGTTTCAACCCAGGAGCCAAATGTCGTTGCAGCAACGCAACTTATAGGACAAAATTTCGTTGGATTTTTAGTGTACTAGAGATGGAAGTAATGGTTGCTACAGATATTAGGAACTAAACTAAGCTGGTCAGTAACGCCATATACATTTGGTGCATGACAAAGATGTCATTGCCAATCAAATTACAAGATCTAAATTCAATACCAATCAATTCTAAGTTGCCAATGGGAATACGCTGTTACTAACCTTTTCCTTCAAAGTCTTTTATAATTGCTTTATTTCAAAGATTTCAGCTTCACTACCATTACCATTTCTGTTGTATTGACTTTTAAAAAATCAATTTTTAGGGTACACCTTTGAATACACCTGTCCGTGTAATCTATTTTTAAACATATGAGTCCTTTTATCCACTAAAAGTTAGTTGACTAACAGAAAACTGACATGAATTTGTGGTCATGAGGATGTCTATATTAGGGTTGGATAGCCTAGCCCGAATCCCTTCTCCTTTAGTCCGCTAACTTTTAGTGGATAAAAAGATCTATATGTCTAAAAATTGAACCATGCATAAGACCAGCACATTCCAAATTATACCACAGGGATTGATTTTATTAAAATTGAATTCCACAATGACTGTATTAGTAATTAAGCCAAAGATTTCATTAAAGTCAATTTGTACACATTATTTTAAACTATTATGTGAAAAATTTGTCCTAACACAACCTCTTTTATAATAACTCTTAGAGAGATTGTGCATTTGCTTGATATCCTTAAATCTCAATAGCTTGAATGTTATTTTGATAATTCTTTAAGAAAATATCTATTGACAAAAATTGAAGGATGCTGCGATAATTGTAATTTTTTTGAATTCCGTCCCGTATCTTTCTAATTTAATTGTGCTGCAATCAAATGAAATAATATCTACATCTCTAGTGAACTTGACAGCTCTAGTAGCCTTTTCCATCTTCCTTATCTTCAGAACCTGAACTTGGCAGGTAACGACTTTAATTCCCAGATTTCGCACCAGTTTAAGGAGCTGAAGACTTTGAGATATTTGAATCTGTCAAATGCTGGCTTTGTGGGACAAATTCAAATGGAGATTTCACACCTCACTAGGTAGGTTATTGGTCGGGTGACTTGTCCAATTTACTTTAGTCCTGCTGTCACTGGTCAGAACCCTTCGGCGCTCATGGAGTAAGTGTATCTTGACGATGGATGTGGATATATCAGCACGCGGGTATGAGGAATGTCACGCCGTACCATCTTCACTGCAAAAATCTGAAGAGTGTTGAGCATGTCATACCCTCTTGATTCCTCTTTGCTGAGACTTCAATCCCTCTTCATTATTCGTCGAGGTGGTAACGTTTTTTCTGCTCCAGTATTTTTGCAGATTTTCCGAGGCTGCTGGGTCAATTTTCGGAAAAGATCTTCCAGATTACAACATGTTAGTGCATTTTTGTATTGGCATCATTCCGTGCCAAAATATATCGTGATCGAGTTGTAATTTTGGTCCTACATTTGTTCAAGAGTCAGAGTTGATGGTCTGTCCAAAGTCTTCATCACGTTCAACCAGCGTTCAACAAGCGCTCGAGCGTCCTTGGAAAAATTCCATACAGAGCCATCACGTTCAATTAGCGTTCAACAAGCGCTCGAGCGCCCTTCAAAAAATTCAATCACGTTCAACAAGCGTTCAACGAGCGCTCGAGCGCTCAGTTAAAATTTCAGACAGAAACATAAGCATTCGAAGAGTGCTCGAGTGACTTCCGGCGAATTTTAAAAATACTAAATTTTTGGATTTTCCTTTTGAAAACTTATGAAACCCTACTAGGTTTCGGGGGAGGCAGTCTGGAAGATGATTGAGGCCTCTATTGAGCATACTTGTGCCTCCTCCCTTGAGAGAAAAACCCGAGAAGATTTGTGCTTCAACATTGATGAGTTTTTCTCTATTCTTTCTCCAAATATCTTTGTAACCTTCATGTGTTGAAGGCGTGCTGAAGAACAAGGTTTGTTAGTGAAGAATTCATAAGAAGATCCTCAAAGGTCTGAGGGGAATGCCGCACAGAGCGGGTCTAAGCAGAGAGGTTAGATTATTACATCAGGGTTGTCAGAGTCAAGCAACTGGGTTGCCCGTTTCTGAATCACTGTTTGTAAGGTTTTCTTCTTAGTGGATTTTTTATGGCTGCTAGCCCGGAGTGGTTTTTTTTTCCTTTATTTCAAAGGTTTTTCACTTCGTCACCAAATCCTTGTCTCTTTGCGTGATTGAAGTTTGTTTTAATTTTTCGCTGCTTATTTGTTGATTGAGTTTATTATTATGCATATCTAGGCTGAACAATTTTAGAACATGCTTTAAAATTATTATTGATTTGTTAATTAGAGGAAAATACATATTCACCCCCTCTAAGTGTTATTAAGGTCTAAACCGGATTTTTGACAACAAAATTGGGAACGCTTGACTTATCATATTGTAATCTACAGGGTTCTTTGGCAGCTAGAATTTTCTCCAGTTGGATTTTAAGGTTTGATGTGATTTTCTGTACGGTCTCTTCCTTTGACCCCGAGGGCGAGAGAAAAAGGATCATTGCTGTGGAGACTATAGCAAGGCAAATTGCTCCAAGACCCAAGTCAAGCAAATGAGAAACCACCACACGCCGGCGGCAGAATTGCTGTCAAATGAAAATAAAAGGAGGGGGCCCATGAGAAATGCAGCTCATTTCCTACATTTTATTGTATGACGTAAAAGCTAAGTCGACTTTCAGATATAGATTGCAAGGAGCAGAAATATCCTCATACAAATTTATTCCCCGAATTGAGAGCAATAGATATAATAAATATTAAAAGCACATAAATTATTACAAGTGAATAAAAATACTATCAAACACCTTGGCCGCCCCTTGTATAGTGTATCAAGACGATCATTTTAGGTAAGCCACGATCCAATGAGTCAACGACGACGATGTTACTTCAATTTGTTTTTGTATTTTTTTCTAAGTCTTCTACAATTGCTTTATTCTAATTTTTCATTGAAGTCTTTTTATAAGCCATGACCCATATGAGGCTATTGCTAATTCCTTCTCTCCATCTTTCCCGAATACAAACAGAATTCCCCTTCACAATCCGTAACTCGAAGAACACGGATTATCATTGTTCCAATTGAAGCAAACCCTTTCCTACTTCCCTTTCTCCCGCCGCCTATTTTACACTTTTGGTAGCCCTCCGATCATCTCACCATCAACTCGCAGGGGGGTCTCTCAATGCAGCTTCCAATGAGGACTCCACTCTTTTCATCGTTTTTCATGATGGCTCTGTGCTTACTTTTTTTCCGTGCATCTGTGGTGTCTGGCGAATGTCTTGGGGATCAGCAATCCTCATTGCTCCAGTTGAAGAAAAGCCTCGTGTTCACTACTAGCTTGTCAACAAAACTGGTGCATTGGATTGAGGACGTCGATTGCTGTTTGTGGGATGGCGTGACATGCAACGATGGACGTGTTACTGGTCTCGATCTCAGTGATGAATCTATCTCTAATGAACTTGACGGTTCCAGTAGCCTTTTCCGTCTTGGCTATCTTCAGAAACTGAACTTGGCAGGTAACGACTTTAATTATTCCCAGATTCCGTACCAGTTCGAGGAGCTGAAGAATTTGAGTTATTTGAATCTGTCAAATGCTGGCTTTGCGGGACAAATCCCGTTTGAGATTTCACGTCTCACCGGGTTGGTTACTCTTGACTTATCCAACACAAATTCGTTTGTTCCATTGGTGATGGAGTCTCCAAATTTAGCTACGCTAGTTCAGAACCTTTCAGAACTCATGGAACTTTATCTCGATGGTGTACATGTATCAGCACAAGGGGGCGAGTGGTGTCTTGCCTTGTCATCTTCATTGCCAAAGCTGAGAGTGTTGAGCATGTCACGTTGTCATCTTTCAGGGCCTCTCGATTCCTCCTTACTCACACTTCGGTTCCTCTCTATTATTCGTCTGGATGGCAACGATTTTTCTGGTCCGGTTCCAGAATTTTTTGCAGATTTCCAAAAGTTGACATCCTTGAGTTTCAAAGCATGTGGGTTGACTGGTAAATTTCCCGAAAAGATCTTCCAGCTCCCAACGCTACGAAAGCTCGACTTATCATCAAATGTCCTGCTTGAAGGGTTTTTGCCGGAATTTCCTCCTAATGGATCCCTTGAAAACCTGTGGCTCACGCAAACGGGTTTTTCAGGGACATTGCCGCATTCTATTGGTAATCTTAAGATGCTGTCCACGTTGGATCTTTCAGATTGCAACTTCAATGGATCAATCCCAAGCACAGTGGCAAACCTTGCACAATTGGTTCATGTGGACATGGCAGGCAACCATTTCACTGGACCAATTCCATCATTCAGCATGGCCAAGAATCTGACAACACTATCCCTCAAGGCAAATAACGTAACAGGTCAGATTACTTCTACTGAGTGGCAAGAACTATTGAATCTGGTGATACTTGACTTGAGTTACAATTTACTTAAAGGGAGTATTCCAGCTTCTCTGTTTTCCCTTCCATTATTGGTGAACTTGGATCTTTCCTATAACCAATTTTCTGGTCAGTTGGATGAACTTATTAACGTTTCTTCGTACCAACTACGCACCCTTACTTTGACTAAAAATTCACTTGAAGGGAGTATTCCAGCTTCTCTGTTTTCCCTTCCATCATTGGTGACTATGGATCTTTCCTACAACAAATTTTCTGGTCAAGTGGATGAATTTCCCAACATTTCTTCTTCCCCATTATCCTATCTTGATTTGAGTAACAACAATTTGGAAGGGCAAATACCCATGTCTCTCTTTGATTTTCAAGGTCTTGCATACCTCTCCCTTTCTTCAAACAATCTTAGCGGCTCATTCAAGCTAAATCTGATTCAACAGTTGATAAATCCTTCAGAACTTGATCTGTCGCACAATGAATTGTCCTCCATTGAATGCTATCAGCCTAATTCTTCGTTATTATTCCGGCAGTAATAATTCTCTTGCATTAAAATTGTCTTATAACAGACTGAAGATATTTCCTGATTGCTTGAGAAGCCAATCCAATATGATAGAATTAGACCTTTCAAACAACCAGATTCATGGAGAGATACCCAGTTGGATATGGAAACTTCCTATTCTTACTCAGTTAAATCTCTCTTATAACCATTTGGTGACTATGGAAGAATCTTTCCTCAACTCCTCAAGTTTGGTCTACCTGGACCTTAGCTCCAACCAACTTCAAGGGCCACTACCAGTTCTCGCATCACCTTTCTCTTACTTGGATTTCTCGGGGAATAATTTCAGCTCTACCATACCGGCTAACATTGGTAGCTTCCTTGCTCATGCTTTTTTCTTCTCTCTTTCGAAGAATAAACTCCATGGGAGTATCCCTGTATCAATATGCAATGGCACAGGTCTTCTAGTTCTAGATCTATCTGAGAATTCCCTCAGTGGCTCTATTCCCCAGTGCTTGATGGGAATGTGTGCGACTTTAAAGAAGCTGAACCTAGGCAGAAACCACTTAACTGGCACCATTTTCAATGCATTTCCAAGCCTTTGCAGTCTAAAACTTTTAGCGCTAGATGGAAACCAACTGAAGGGAGAATTACCAAAATCTTTGGCTAATTGCACAAAGTTGGAGGTGTTGGACATTGGGAACAACCACATCGAGGACATCTTCCCGTGTTACTTGAAGAATATTTCCATGTTGAGAATCCTTATCTTGCGATTAAACAAGTTCTATGGGCCCATTGGATGTCAAGGGCCTAATGCTACCTGGCCGATGCTTCAAATTATAGACATTGCTTCAAACAATTTTAGTGGTAAGCTTCCAACAAATGGCTTTCCTTCTTGGACGGCAATGGTGGGTGCTGAAGAAGGGGATCTGTCAGAGATCAATGACCTCGTATTTTACGGACGGCAAGTGGACCTGGGCCTTATCGTCCCCCTGGTAAGAGGTATCGGGATGTGATAGAAGTTACGGTCAAAGGTCTGCCGTCGGAATTAGTGAAGATCCAAACTGTCTTCACCTTGATTGATTATTCATGCAACAATTTTGAAGGCCCCATACCTGAAGAATTCGGAGGACTCAAATTGTTATTTCTTCTCAACTTGTCGCATAATGTTTTCACAGGCCCAATCCCAGCATCTTTGGGAAAATTGAGTAATCTTGAATCGCTAGACCTATCAAGCAACAAGCTCACGGGAAAGATTCCTTTGCAACTGGCAGATGGTCTTATTTTCTTGTCAAGTCCTCAATCTTTCATTCAATCAACTTGTGGGAAAGATTCCAATGGTTAAGCAGTTTACTACATTTCCAGAAAAGTCTTACGAGGGAAACAGAGGATTATGTGGCTTCCCTTTGGAAGAAAAGTGTGAGCCAGTATCACCACCCCCAGCATTTGAAGGAACCCATTCCAATTCTAGAAATGCAGTTAACTGGAACTTCTTAAGTGTTGAACTCGGATTTATTTTCGGGTTTGGGATTGTGATTGTGCCTCTTGTGTTTTGGAGGAGGTGGAGGATATGGTACTACACCCGCATTGACGATATCTGTTTCAAGATCTTACCTCAATGCTATTTTCGAAAAGAATACGGTCGAAGACGAGTGCCCAAAAACCAGGGGTGAAGGCATTATAGTTTCGTTTAATTTGGTGTTTTGGTTTTAAGAATAAAACACGTGTCCATGAATTGGAAGCGAGCTTTGTTTTGGGGTGTAATGTTTATGACTTTCGTAGCTGCACTATATATTTAAATGCTTCTGTAATATTTAAATTTGTTGTTTTCTCATATATATATATATATATGTTTTTAGCTTTTAGCTGTAATTTTAATCTTGGGTATTCATTACAACAAAAAGAGCCTATAATGACCAAAATTTTTTTGACCATATTGCGTTGGTCACCACAAATCGGGTTGTAGTGACCAAAAAATATTTCTCGTCATCATATTGTTTATGGTCACGAAATTTTTTTTGGTCAATGAAAATGGTCATAAAAAGTCGCAATTTCCACCACTTTACTCTATTCTATTGTCCAATTTTGTAGTCTCAAATACTCTAACTATTTTGTGACGACATTTAGCTAATTATCCACCAAAAAATTGGTCAAAACTTGAATTTTATATTTCAACCAAAATTCTCGTCAAACACTTCGTAGCTTGATTACTTTCAATGACAAATGATTCTCCATAGTCACAAGTGACTAAAAATAGACATTCAATGGATTCTTTTTTTTCGGCCTTATTAAAAAGAGCCTATAGTGACCAAAATCTTTTTGATGATATTGCGTTGGTCACCATAAACTGGGTTGTAATGACCAAAAAATATTTATCGGCATCATGTTGTTTGTGGTCACTAAATTTTTTCTGTCAATGAGAATAGTCATAAAAAGTCACAATTTCCACCACTTATTCTATTATCCAATTTTGTAGTCTCAAATACTCTGACTATTTTGTGACGACATTTAGCTAATTATCCACCAAAAAATTAGTCAAAACTTGAATTTTATATTTCAATCAAAATTCTCGTCAAACACTTTGATACCGGGTTTAACCGGGGAAAGCGGACACCTCGGGACACCTCGGGATGGTTGGAATGAGAGAAATGGACACCTCGGAGATTAGGGGTGAACGTATTTGGGCCGAGACCGACCGGGCCGACCAAAATCGGCCCGGAACCGACTGGGCCGGCCGGTTTAGGTCCGGCCCGGTTCGGCTGTCGGTCTCCCAAAATCGAACTGAATCGAGGGTATTTTGGGTATTTTACCCTTTTTTTTTAAACGACGTCGTCTCCCTACCCCCCCCCCCCAACAAAACGTCGTCCCCCTACTAAAAAAAAACCCCAGCCCCGACTCCCCCTAAAAAAAAATCCCCAGCCCCAAAACGTCGTCGATGCCCTAGCCGCCCCCCTCCCCTCCGCCGCCCCGCACCCCTCCGGCGTCCCTCTCTCTCTCTCTCTCTTCTCTCTCTCTCTCGTCTCTCTCTCCGCGTCTCACGAGGCCACGCCGCCTCTCCACCTCACAAGCTTCCAGGTCCAGATCTCTCTCACTCGACGATTTCCTTTGTTTGCTGTGACTTGTTTAGTTTATTTAAGATTTGCCATTGATTTTTTGTTTCTCTGATTTATGAACTGTAGTTTAGTGTGGATTGTAGTTTAGTGTTTATTATTCAAGAATATTAATAGATTTGAATATTTGCATTTTACAGGGTGATTTACAAAGTTGCTAATAATTTCGTGTATTGCTATTGACGAGAATTAAATCAGGTTTGTATTTCCCATTTTACTATTTTAAATCAGGTTTATGATAGAGATTGGAAGTTAGGATTATGTTGGTTTGTGGAGATCGGAGGTCAGGGCTGATTTGTTGTTGGATTTGGATGAATTTTTAGTTTTGTTTTGTTGGATATTTTTGCTGATTGGAAGTTAAATATTTGCATTTTGTTTTGTTGTATATTTTTGCTGATTTTACTTATCTAGGTCACTGTAATTCTGTAAATTGGACCGGATAAAATGAGCTACAAATTAAAGAAAATAGCTTGATACAAATTGAAATGAATTCATCCTTAGAAGAACTTCATTTTTAGGATATTTATAACAACAAAGTTCTAAATTCTTGAGCTTGTATGCTGTTAGTTCATGCTACATTCTATATGTTTTCGAAAAAAAATAATATAAAGGGAGCTAACAGGAAAATTTGAGTAAGAAATAAGTAATATTTAGAAAGAATAAATATCCATATTGTTTTTTAAAGGAAAAATTGTAAATCACATACTTGTGCTTTGGTTCCTCAGTTTAGGGGTGATCGTAACTGTTCAGCCTAATGATTTAATGCTGATTTGTTGTTGTTGGATTGTTTGTTAATTTGTGTTTTTTTTTTATTTTTAATGTGGTCTAGATGGAAGAGACTCCAACAAGTATCCCTGATAATGAGACTTCCAATAATGTGATTGATATTAAAGATGAGATGGATGGGGTGCATATTGATCTTGATGATGATAACCCTAGTATTAATACTGCCCCTAGTCGACCTTTTGCTAAAAGGAAAGAGTCTAGAGATTCTTCATTAGTATGGGAACATTTTACAAAGGTTGAGAGTTTGCCTGCTCATTCACCTAAAGCAGGTATTTTAATTTATATAGTCAATTATAATTTATTTTAATCACAATTTATATTTATGTATACTTAACTTGCTTTGATTTGCTATTTGTTTTCAACAGTGGAGATCCTTGGCCCATCCGAGAAGCGCCCAGTTGATGATTAAATGTTCTAATTTTAAAACTTGCTCTAATTTTAATTTTTTTGGTTGTTGTAATTTTAATTTATTTGTTGTTGTTAATTGTTAACTTGTAGCTTATTTTTTTTTTTTTGGATAGTTGATACTTGTTAGTTGTTAAGGTTGGATGTTAAATACCCCATTTTGGTTTTCTTATTTTGTTTTTTTAAGTATGTTGTTAATTGTTATTTATTAGGAGTTAGAACCATGAAGCATGCATAGTTACAAGTTAAATCGTGTGAAATATTTGAAAAATGGGTAATTTTGGGCCACCGAATGGGCTGAACAAAGAGAGATTTGAGCTTCAAAAAAATAAAATGAATTGGGCCATTATATTAATGTTTAAAAAAAAAAGAGTAAATTTTGGGCCCATTATTGGGCCCAACCGACCGAACCGGGCCGACCAGTTCGGTAGTCGGCCCGACCGGTTCTCCCAACTGGCGGTTCGGACTGTCGGTTGGGAGAATGAGAAAATTAAACCAGTCGGTTCGGCTCAGGGTTTGAACTCAAAACTAAACCGACTCGTCGGTTTTCACCCCTAGACTATTGGGTGTGCATTATATAAAATCGAGGGGCATTTTCGCATGGCCGCAGCTTCCCGTTGAAGATTCATGTCCAGAAAAGAAGTAAATAATTTTCAAAACAACTCTCTCTCTCTCTCTCTCTCCGCATGTCGCTCGCTCTCACTTCACACCTCTTCTCCAGCTGAACTCTTTTGTCTCGGATTGTAAAGTTCACGAAAGCAGGAAAATGTTTGAGGCGCAGCGGTTCGTGGATTTCCAAGAGAATCCAAATTTCGGGGACCCAAAGATGTGGCTCTCTGGGGACGATGATAACTCGTCCCCGACTGGCCGGCGATCGGAGTCCTTACTGGCTAACTCCACGACCAACACAACGGGTCCGAGCGGCAGTTTGGATCGGGTCCTCTACAAAGACCTTGTTGAGATCGTTCCTCTCGTTCAGTCCCTCATCGTAGTATCTCTAACTTTCTCGGATTTTATTTCCCGGTGTCTGGTTTCCGAGAAAATGGGGGTAGAGAAGCAACCAAATTTTTTGGTGCTTTGTAATTGGCTGGTTAGTCGATGAAGTGGGTTTTGCTTAGTTGGGCTTTGAGTGAGCGAAAATTTCTTAGATTTTTCTCAGTAATTTATTGGAGCAGTTTGTGACTTGTAAACTTTTAAGGGTATAAAAAGGAAAGAAAGAACAAAAGCTATGGAAAAATGTATTGAAAAAATTAAGGAAAAATAAACGTTCTTTAGGCTTGTGAAGACGCTGATTAAAGGTTGGTTGTGGTTTTGGGCTGAAAGCGTTGCTTGTTTATACGCATTTTCTAGTTTTTTTTTTTTTTCCGGGTTTTAGTTTCTTCGGTTTGAATGATGGAAACTTCAAGAATTGAGGATCTCATGTTCTTTATCTTTATTCAGCTTTTAGAAAATGAACGTTCTTTACTCTTCTTTTGGTTATGTTTCCTTCTGTTATTGACTTTTTTAAAATGAGTTTGGTTAGGATCGGAAAGCAAGCAGTTCTTTTACGCGGCGGGGTTCGATTATCTACACAAAGACGCCTTCAAGAGAATCTTTAGCAAAAAAGGTAAGGTTTGATAGTCGGGGTTTGATATCTATAGCTTTATTGATTCATTTATGTACTTTGTTTCCTTTTACATGGGTTAGGATTTCGATAAATATGGGCTATGTATGACCCGTGCCTACTAGCCAGATTAAAGAGAGGAAGATGGCATTTCCACGGTGGTTTCTGTGATCTCTCTGGGTTGCAAGTGTGGAATCTTACTAAATTCTCTTTATTCCTTTTCGGCTTATTGTGAACAACTAGCTTGAAATATACACATAGTAGTATCAAATCGCGGATCTTTCTGATGAAAGGTGAACGTAATCTGTACTTTACTTTGCATAATGCTGCAAACTGTAATCAAGAAGTGTGTTGGAAATGCATATGTCTACCCATGGTTTGGCATAGTGAGGCTATGTTGAGGTGATGTAAAACTAGTTAGTGGTAAGTCTCTCATTGTACTTTACATACTGTATGTGTGGGAAGCTAATACCATAAATGAAGGAGAAGAGTTAGTCGATATGAATTTGTTTTATGTTTGAGATGCATTGTCATCTTCTGTGCTTTTGGTAGGACAGCATGAAGAGCCAGATATTACAAACAGAGAAAGGAACAAAATTTGCAATTTTGGTTTATCTAGACTGTAGACTATTGTACGAAATCATATGTAAAGTGAAGTAGAAACTTACTTAAATTAGATAAAATACTATACAACATATAGTGGTGTCTTTGTCTTTCTCATAACGCTGGTCATGAGATTTCAAACAAGTCTGAGCTAAGTCATTTGGTTTCTTGTAAGGTCTTATATTGTGCATTATATAACTTATCATTTTAGTTAGAAGTGGAATCTACTTGTAGATAAGTTAGAATACATGTATGATAATCAGTGATTTGATAAGGATATATGTTCTGCTAGTGATGACAATCCTTGAAAGCTTAGTATTTAAAAAATTGTAGCAGGTGGGCAATTTGAACATATCAATTAAGGTTTTTTGGACTAGAGTGGTTCCCTGTGTACCCCAATCGACCGGTAAGGCCCAGGTTCAGGAAGGTCTGAGCAAATAATTTCTTCAACTTAAGTAGGACCATTTGGTTGTAAGTTTGCAATGCAACCATGTACCCATTATCTTCAACAGGGGCTGGATTAATGTGAATTATTTCCCCCCTTTGTGTTCCGCTAGGAAATGCTCTGCTGGAGATGTGTGCGTATGGATAAATGTCTTGTATCATTTATGAAAAGAAGTTCTGTAGAGAATCTACTAGAATCCTGAAGTTCATATCTAACTGAACATCCTAGATTACATCTACACTTGGCAGTTTATGAAATCTTCATCTTGTTTTTAGTTTGGCGTGTTTCCTTTCTTTGTATGGCCGACTCTCTGATGATATGTTTATAGTTTTAGGAGTTTTGTTTTTTCCAAAGTTACGGCTTTGCAACGGGCAGTAATTTGCTGTCTATGGATCGTCAAAGGATGCTGATATTGTTTTTTTTCATCTGCTGAAGGTAACTGAAACAAAAGGGTGGAATGGAGCTCAATCCATTCCGACGAAAAAGAAAAGGGACGCTGGAGAAAAGGACCAGAATAAGGACACTAGCAATAACCTGGATGCCGAAAGCTTTTCGGTTTTTTCATCAAGGGCTTTGGCTGCAGAAAAGGACAGAGAAGAGTTGTTCATGTTAAAGGAACAAGTGGAGGATCTGAAAATGAAATTATCAGAGAAAGATGAACTTTTGAAGTCTGCAGAGATCTTTTAGAATCAGACGAATGCTGTCCATGCAAAACTTGACGAACTGAAACACCAGGCTGCAGAAAAGGACTCCTTAATAAAGTCTACTCAGGAACAACTCTCTGATGCAAAGGTACCTCCAAATATTGCTTAGATTGTTTGACAGTTAAAAGTTAAGGTTTTGGCATTGAGGGTGCAAGAATGAGTTTTTTTTTTTTTTTTTCATTAGTGATACACAAGATAATACAGATATTCTCGCGTGGTTGTCATGACACTAAGGTGGCTGATAAATTTTTTGATATGGATCTTAGGGAATGTCAACCTTGCAGCTAGGTTGTAGATGGATTGAACACTTCACAAGGTTTTTGTTAATCAAGGTCACCATATTAGCCTCACATTCATTATGGTCTTTAGTCCAATATAAAGTAATTTCAGGAAGTATTGTCAGTGTCCATTTGAAAATTTGGCATTGTTTGGTCTACTTATTATCAGTATCGACTTACTCAACTATTGGGAAATATATAATAACTTCTTAAGTGGTCCTGCCTATCCTTCTGAATTGACATTTGGCATAAATATCTTTGAAGTAATATATTTTCTCTGAAAAGCCAACTAACTATCTACGATTGCTAAATCTGTTGGAACAAATGGACACAAGGTAGTAGTATTGCCTTTCCCTATCATTTATGATCAGGTGCAGCACTTAACAACAATATGATATGTCACATTCAAATTCTTGGGCATAAAGTCCCTAATGTGTACTTCAGGATTGCTATGATATGATCACAAGGTACCCCAAAAATATTATCCCATGTGATTGGGGAGATACTGCGGTGGGACCCTTAAACCATGCCCCAACACCATTGGATATAACACTGAATTGGATTCAGACTAAATCCTTTTGTTTTCTGTTAATAAACCTTATTTATTCAAGTCAATAGCTGGCATCACACTCAATTTGGGAAAGTAGTATTGTATTTTCATGTATCTCTACTTCTTTCTGTTGCTTTTCCTTTTGGGTGAAATCATAAGAAGATGTTACTAACTGCTCTTGATTTTCAATAGATTAAGCTTGCGGACAAGCAAGCTTCGCTAGAAAAGATACAGTGGGAGGCAATGACATCCAACAGGAAAGTGGAGAAGCTCCAGCAAGAACTGGACACTATGCAAGGTGACATTTCATCATTTATGCTGTTGATTGAAGGCTTGACGAAGAGTGATTCTGCTGCATATGCTGATGATTACGACATAACACCAAATTATTTCAGTTGTCTCCCTTGTGTAAGCTCATAGTCACTACCTTCCTTTTTATCTTAGCTAACGTGTACCCTGCTTTCTTTTCTTCTTTGGATGCTTGTTGGTCTATATAATTATTAGTGAATATGCAAGTGCGCTTATCTATAGCATGTGTAAAAAGAACAACTCTTTTTGGGAGCCCAAGGCTAATGCTTTGGGCCTTATTTCAATTAAGAGGCCATGCGGATTTAAAACTACTTTTAGTCTGCGGTTAATGTTGCTGTTAGTTGTTTGCCCGCCTTTATTTTTTAAAATTGGTCCTCTGTTGTTGGTGCTTTCGTATTTTTTCTGTTAGGGTTTTCTTGTATTATTCAATGGTTGTAACTCTTTCTGATGGAGTTTTGGTCCTTATTGGATTGATATTTTCAGCCTAGGTTTCTTCAAAGATGTCCAAGTGCACATCCAGTGTGTTATGTGTTCTTTTGCCTCATATATCTTGCACTTTTCCCATTCATTTGAACGCATGACATTCTTGTCATTACTGTTCCTAGAGCTTAGTACAGCCATCAGTTTCTTCACTCTCTCTCTCTCCACGCCGGAGTATATCCTGTCGTGCAACTTCTCCTAAATATTTCTTAAACATTTGGGGCCACTAAACCCATGTATAAAAGCTCAATTTGTTGCTGCCAGAAGCAACCAGTTTTCTCTAAAACCATGAATGACCTCCTATGATTTGTGAGACGGAGAGAAAATATATAATGCCAGTCTGTCCTATGTCATCTCTACTGCTGCATTTTGTTGTTTGCTTCTTCTTCTCTTCCAGCTAAACCTTGGTTTGTACTTCAACACATAAATGGATGAAGAGAAACAATAAAGAAAAGAGAATCAATTATGCGGCCATGGTGGGAGAGATGAATGACAAATAAATTATAGGAGTAATGTTTTGACCGGCGTAATAAAGTTTACAAGTAATTTTCCAGTAAGCTGATGATTTGGATGAGTCATTTATGTAAAACCTATTGTTGCCTGAGCTTGTTGGCTGTTTTATTATCTCTGGCACCTGAGACATATATGTTTGTTTAAACAGGATGATTTGGATGAAATGGAGACGCAGAGAATGGAACAAGCAAGAAAAGTTTATATATCTGCTGTTGCTGCAGCTAAAGAAAAGCAAGATGAAGAATCTATTGCTGCTGCTGCCAGTGCAAGGTTACATCTTCAATCATTTGTTCTAAGGCCTAACGTTAATCATCTTCACATGGGTATGGACTCGGTGACCATAATGTAAAAAAATGAAACCTAGTGACTTTATCATTATCGTGGTATACCTAGTGGCCATATTGTCAATTTTTCTTTCATTTACATGACTAAACGCAGCATTTTGCTTAACGTTTATGGCTAACGTGTGGCGTTGACGTGTTAAAAAACTGACGTGACAGGGCATTTTGTTAAATAGATTGACGGTAGGACCAAATTGTCACGAGGGTATATACTGAGTGACCATATAGTAAAAAAATGAAACCTAGTGACTAAATCGTCAGCGTGGTATAAATCTAGTGACTATATTGCCAATTTCTCAAAAATATATTACACATCTCTACATCGAGCGAACTCAGACGAACTTCACCCAACTTAACTCACTATTTATTAACATCAATTATGAACTTCAAGCAGGCTCAACGAAGACTAATTAAGTCACTGATTTTATCTCCATGGATAATCAAATTTATTTTGTAAAGCATGATCTTGGACTAAGTATGCTATCTTGAATTTGATTAAATTTGATATTGGATTAATCATTTACTAGTTCACTTGCTTATATCTCTAGCATATATTAATCTATAAACTTTTGGAGCAGAAAGCTCACACTGTAATCTAGAAGTTGGTATGAGAGAATCTAATACTGATATTTTCTATCACATCCCTAAGATATTTTCCTTGTTTAAAATTGTGTATCTTTAAATTTTGTTGTTCCAAGCTGTTTATCTTGATAGTTGATAGGATGGGAAGGGTCGGAACTGGAGGGCACTAAAAGATCAAAACAAACAGCAGATTGCAATTGATTTTGACTGCTGGAGTGTACAGGTCACTAGATGGGAACATGTTCACATTGCACATGGAACGGTGGTGGGTGGTGGGGCTCCATATTTAGGTCTTCTAGTCCTTGTCCACATCTCTCTTTCTTTCTCTCTCCCCCAAGATTTTTTCAAGCATCTATCAAATCACTAGCTATTCCTGGTTCGGTAATGGAAGCAAAAGAGGCTACGTGTTGGGTCCTGTTACACGGCCTATAGATATCTACAAGTTGGGCACCTTTCACAATCCCTAAGATTGGAATAGATCTGGGTGTTTCATTGATCTACTCTTCAATGGAGGTCACTGTCCTACGGCACCAGGCTTTGGGGTCAGTCCCTATTGCCCCACTTGGTCGGCGCCAAGACATTCTGCAGTTAAAATTTGACCATTAAAATAAACGAAAATTTATGCAAAAAGAAATATGCTAATCTACTTATGCTGCGGTTGTAGGGAGTGTGAATGGATGCGTTAATTTTTCGGATTTACTTATGTGTTAGATAGATATATTCAATTAACATGTTGCACAGAGTTTTTCTTTATTATTTAAAAAAAAAATATGCAAAAAAAAAATACAATATTATTTTGTCTGTGTTTTTCTCCTTCCAGTTATTAGGGTCTGTTGATTTGAGACATTAAAATAATGCAAATTTGACAGTGAGTCTATGAAGTGGGTCTCCTGCAAGTCACTTGGAGACTTAAAAGTCCAACCTAGATTGAAAGAAATTGATTTGAAATTCGATTAAAATAAGGTGGGAAAAGATACTGCTCGAGTATAAGACAACAACAATGCAAAACAAAGTGTACGATAATCTCTCTGGGTTCATGTTCCTTAAACAATACTCGTGGAAAGTAAGAACCTGATCCTAATGATGTCTAAAAGTTTTGTCTCATGGACCAAACTTTAATATTTGTACTTTTTGGGGGATTATAGTGAATATCAAAAGCAAGTTGGAGTAAACGTTCAAGTTGGGAATGTTTTCTGGTCCCGTCAATAGATATTTAGGTAGGAATTTGAGAGCCGGTGGACCCCATATATTTGTGTAATTTTGCTTTGGAGACTGCATAGGCCCTTTGACGTACGGTGGTCGGATCCCGTTGGGAGCTTTTGGACCGCAAGTAAAATAGGGCCCAGCTTATCTTTTGTTTCCCTCGATAGACTATCGGATCTCTTCGTCTACAAAACGAATCTAATCTAGTCGTCGTCTAAAGATTGATCCTTCTTATTGAAAAGAAAAACAAGGCAGTACTGAGTTTAACAAAATATGGGTATTAGAAAAATAATAAAGAGATCAAGATTTAAATGATACTATCTAAAAGATTTAAATAATAAAGATCTTTATACATGATTATATTTTTATATTTAAGTGTTACACAGTACAAGGTACATGTCTCTCTCTCTCTCTCTCTATATATAATTCTTGTAGAACTAAAATAATAAAAGAATAATTTCAAGATTAGAGATTATACACGTTGAAGTTTATCTATTTGTTTGAAGCAAAAAAAGTAAGTTATAATATCATATTTCAACAAATGTGCAGTAGTAGGGATTTAAATAAGCATTTTCTTATATATTAGGATTGTCTACAATTATCTGTTTAATTGTACGATGCAATTTGAAGAGAGATAACCACAACAGGTAGAATTCACTTTATGATTCATACTGTTTGAAACTTTACACGACGAACCTTAAAGAGTGTAAGTACACATATTGTGTTTATCTCTCTTCAAATTACACCTTGCAATTCAGACATATAATTATAGATGATACTAATCTCCCATCGATAAACTTTCTATAGTTTCTTACATGGCAAAAAAAGTCTTATGGCCGCCGGATAAAAAATTTACAGCTAAAAGAGTTAAATACGTTTTTTTTTTCTAAGCTAAGTACCTTACTGTTAGTTCTTGTTTTTTTCCTCTATTTCAATGATATATAATTCTTGTGTTTTCGTATCATCATACAAATCCTTCAATTTTATCCAAAACTTGTAGAAATGTTTGTCAAAACTGAATTTCTGAAACAGGCCTTTTGGGTATGTGAGATTTATGTGCTATGCTCTAGAGGAGCATTTCTGTATAACCGACCCATCTGTTTGAAGCTTGTATGACCATTTGGATTCAAGCATTTATGGACAGTAGGTGTACAACTTTTTAAGCTTTAAAAATTGTTGTATTAGGCTTTATGCCTCTGCTCTTTCTAATCGCCTTGGAGGCCTATCTGTATTTAGCACTGATGTATTCTCGTTGTGAAATGAATTTCATGTTTGCTTAGGAAAAAATAAAAAGACACACAACGTCCACAAAAAGTACTTCAAGAAGATTCTTTTTAAGCTAATTATCAGATGCAAGAGAAGCTTCTTTTTTATTTTCCTTTATATATTAACATCTAAGTCACTATATCTTATCATTGATCTTTTTAACAGTTTGAGGTACTTCATATGGATTAGGATTATATATATTATTTTAGAATAAATATATTTTTACCTTTTAATGATTAGTCTTGACACTTCACAAACCAAAAATTTTGTCACAGGAGACTTCATACCTTCAGTTCAAAAAACAATTTTTGTCCATTTTTTTATGAAATTATTTGTTTGCATTAAAAATGAAGATTTTACCTTCACAAGATATCACCGCCAAAAAGGACAAAATATTCATTTCACAAGCTAATAATGTAATATGACAAAAATAATAATTTAGACTGCAAACTGTCAAGCGTTTATAATTATTTTTTTCTTGACTTTTTTTGTTCTTGGCTGCAGACTTTATAATTAAAAGGTATAAAGTACATTTGTCATTAATATTAGTTTTAACATGTTAATCAATGATGAATTGTTAAAGGACTTAAAACATTTTTAAATCAAGTAGTTAAATTTGAGTTAAACAGTAGGAGCTTCAGATCTAAACTTAAAGATCGTCGTTATGGAAATGCAGTCAAGCATTGCTAAATGTAAGTGCAGCTTTCTTTTCTCAAGTAAAGTTCTTTAAACTTCTTTTACTACTGCCTAAAAGAAAAGGTCCTG
This sequence comes from Morella rubra, assembly GCA_003952965.2. Classification (NCBI taxonomy): domain Eukaryota; kingdom Viridiplantae; phylum Streptophyta; class Magnoliopsida; order Fagales; family Myricaceae; genus Morella; species Morella rubra. The sequence goes on from CM025850.1 coordinate 36,691,216, forward strand.
GCAGTACTTTTAGCCGGGCTGGCTCTATTCCGTCGCACTTTCCTTGACCCTAATTCATATGAAGGCCCACAAACTTGTTTGTAATATGGGAGCAAGAAAATTTGCATGTCAAGTTCTTCTGTATAGAATACCTTTGAACATTTTTCTTAAAAGTTCTTCTGTATGTGACACCTCAGTCGCCTCCCCGGTAGCTTGTGAAATGAGTCTCACACGCTTGGTCAAGAAGTGCAAATTCCAGAATTCCCCAATAAAGGGTAGCATCAAATATCAAAGCAAAATCAGCCTTCGAGACCAAGCTCTGAAGGAGGACATTGCAAAGTTTTATAGGTTGTTCAAGCACTTCTGAGCAATATAGAGTTCTAAATTCAAAAACACAAAGCAGAGATCTTGTTTGGACCTTAAGTGAGAGCTCAAAGCAAAGCAGAAGGGGTTACTTCAACAGATGCTGGCTAGCACTCCATACGGAACAAACTTATATAGAGTTGAATCTGTGAAGAACTAAAGAAGCAGTTATGGTAAATTCACTTGCAGAAGATGGTCTTGGGATACTGAGAAGGTTGAGAGACAAACATCATCCAGATTCAGGACTATAAGACTTCTCATCCTTATAGCTTGTGGGGACATCTATTCAGATAACACAACACCTATTGTCCATTGCTAACTTTAATAAGATGCAAGTCTCATTACCACCCATCACTGAACTTTTAACCAGAGAAATCTCATCCTTAAAGCATATGAAACACACAAAACTCTTAACTGTTCGAGTATAGTAAGTCAATAGCATGGAGTAGAAGTGACCCTTGATCACATCAAGAGAAAGAAGGAATGTTAATCATATAACTCCAGCAAGACCAAAAGAGTAGCCATTATTAGCAAAGAGATTCTCTCTAACTCCTAAAGTTGCTCTCATTCAAAATGTGACCAGCAAATATCATTTGTTTAGTAGGAAAAATTAGATTCAGGAATTATAAGGTAGGTGACACAAAGGGGCAAAATATCGGACTAATATACTACAGATAAAAAAGTATGAACCAGGGCATCTTATCCTGTATTGACATAACCAACAAAGAGAAAGAGGGAATGTGTTAGAAGTCCAAAAAGTTACATACAAGACCGAGACTTTTTCCTGCACAAAAGAGCTGGTACAAGCAAAATAGTAAGATTAACAGATTACTCAACTATATACCATCAAGCAGAAACATCCTATGCTCTTAACTGTTGGATTGCAGCATATAACTTCCTTCGAGGCCCTACAGCCAACACGCCTATCTCTTTGAGATCATCAAGGGTAAGTAGCGGCAAAGCTCGTTCGTCAATCTCATGCATTTTGAAGACACCAGCATAGTTACCAAACCCTAGCTCTTGCAACCATTTCTTAACACTATTTACACCATTACCTTCAGATCTCATCTCATCCCATACACCAGCAGAACTAGTAAATGCGTTATTGCCTTCATAACAAGCGTTCTCCCTCCAAGAACCAGTGAGCTTGCCTGGCTGCCCCACGTCCTGAGGGGGTTCGCACATATCATATTCACTAGCTTCTTTGCTTGTAGCTGGCGTTTTGTGATCTGAGAAGTCCTGACAACCATTTTCAGGATAGTAATTGGTGTAGTCATATCTTAAGAACCCAGTGAACTCTCTGCCACCAAAATCTCTCGCATCTTCACTGCTGAATCCAGTGAATTCTTTGCCACCACAATATCTTGCATCTTCACTGCTGAATTCAGGGGTAAGTTTAGAGCTCCATGCACAACCAAAGACAGAAGGATTGGTCATTGTGCTCCGGCCTCGTCTTTTCATTACCCTACACTTCTGAGTTATATTGCCGAAATCGAGTCCACACTTGGTGCTATCAAACACTTCCGAACTTGGAAGTTCAGAAGCAATTTTGGTGGAGTTTGGGTTTTTATTCTCTCTGTTATGTTGCAAATCAGCTGAAATCCTTGGAGAGAAACCCGGTTCTGAGGCCTTGAACCTCGGAGAACTTTGCTTAGAAAACCCACACATGGGTCTTTCTTCAATTTCTTCAGCACTCACAAAATCATGTTTCCATCTCTTATGAACTACCTTTCCCTTAGTTTTTTGAAGAAATCCACATGCAAAAGCTGCAGAAACATCTCCTATTTCCTCCAACCTAACATTTGGGCGTCTTTGCCTCTTTGAACTAAAGCTTAGGACCACCATCATACACAAGAGCTTAGAACCGCAAAATCTGAACAACAGCCCAACAAACAGAAAACGAACAAATTAAAACTTCTGCTTCCTATGAAATAATCTAACATGGTGTGATAAACAACTGAAGAAACCCAGATAAAAACAAATTCCCATGGGCCATGCGCTAGGGAGAATGCACGAATGCTCAAAATAAAAATAGAAGCTTACCACTACAAAGCAAAAGCCATATTCAAGGCTGAAAATCCCAGCAAATATCAAAAGCAAACAAAGTTGAAGCATGTCTCTCAGAGAGTTGCAGTTCACAATAGCATCCTTCACGAAACCAATGTCATGATTCTTATCAAGAACAACAGTCAGATAATGTGCTAAAGAGAAAAGATAACAATGTGGTGAACATTTGCAACAAAGATGTCGATTTTCGGAAACCGATATACTGATATAATACAAGACAAGGACCGATAATTCGATGAGCCAAAAACAATTTTATCAAACACTCTTTTCTCCGTTTTCGCTTATACAAAGAAAGAGCAAAGAAACAGAACTAACCTTGTGAGACGGCAAAATTTCCAGAACGGCTTGGATTGATGGACTCTAGCATTTTACCGGAATTGGAAAATGTCTAAGAAGTGGGATTTTCCAAAATACAAATTAGGGGAAGACACACCACCTACACTCCAGGCACTTTTCTTTATGTCTGTGTGCCAGATAGATTTAGATCGGATATATTATATATATATATAGATAGTTGGAGACATTTTTTAACCGTGTTGGAGGTCAAACGGAAATATCTGGAAAGATCATGTGCTATTTTAGTAATTAAAAGAGGATGTGTTCCTGTGGTTTATCTGGGACACGTGGTGTATCCTAGTAGAATAATATGTTGACGAGTTACTAGACAAGTGGCCAATAGCATTAATATATATATATTACCTTGTAAGGCAAGTAGAATTCGTGGAGACAATGGGCTCGAATTTTTTATAGAAGCTTCTGCACCTTTGTTTGTTGTAAAGGGAATAAAGAACAATGAAGATTACTTCATTACATGGGCAATCGGGAAACAAAATTCTTTGAACACGTGGGTTTGCGAGACGACGTCATAATAATAGAATACGTGCTTTTTTGGGACCTACGAGGATAAGGATATGTTCATAACGTGGCTGGCAATCCTACCAAACCTCCCTTTGGTCTGTGGGAAAGAAACAGCTTAAGCTGCACAAAATCGGACCGAACTAGATTTGTAAAATCGGTTAAGTCCGGTCCGATCCGGTCTATGTCTTTTGAGATTCCGTGTGAATTGGATTTCTTAATATAATTAATAAATTAATATATTTTTTAATTTTTTTAATACAAATATAACACTTTTTTATACTTTTATAATTTTTTATTTTGACTTATGGTACTTAAGTTTTTTTTAAGATATTTGCAAATAATTTTTTATCTTAAAGATGTGAGCTAAAACTGAAAAAAAAATAAAAATAAAAGCTTCAGGAAAAAAAAAAAAAAAAAACCGGTCCGAACCACTTAAGTAGTCCAACCAGACCGGACCGCTTATAAGTGGTCTAGTCTGGTCCTTAATTTTAAGTACAATCGAAAATTCGGTCCGACTAGATTCCGATCTAAAAATCGAACCGGATTTCCGGTTGTTCGCCCTACTGCTAGTTCAGTTAAAAGCTGTGTGTTGGATGAGTTGATATTTTTTTTTTTAATTGGGATAAATACAAAATCAGTCTCTATACTATACGTGGAAATCGAATTAATCTCTAAAGTCTAAACTATCAAAATCATAAATTTAGTCCTTATGATTCTCCTTCTATTTTGTCGTTGGTCCCTTCACCACATTCAGTTAACACAAATAACAAAACTTTGACACATAAGCCTTTACTTCCACGTCACCTTCTCATCTAGCTAGACACGTCACCACTCCTGACAGATCAGCTCCCCCTCTTTTTTTTTTTTTTTGCCTGACGTCCCACGCAAAGTGTAACTTTAACTCTCAATTGATTGCTATTAGAATCCATGGACGCTACAAAGGACTCCAAGAACTTCTGGCAAGTGCAGGGACTCCAGAATCCACGGATGCTTGGGAGGAAGCAAGATTGACTGAGGATGAGAAGAAACTGCACGACCACACTACATATAGACTATTAGAAAATATTTTTAAACTTTTCTGATGAAGCAGATTGTTAGAGAAAGAGCCCTTGTGTGGAGGATGATAATTATTGTCAATGGAAGCGTGAAAGAAGCAAAGCCCTTAGTAAAGGCTTCATAGCATTTCCTCTCACTTTCCATCCAAAGACGACGACTTTATTCTTCATTACTGTCTCTCACTCTATTCCTTTTATAGAACTGAATCCTGGTACTTCCCTTCAAACAAATATTAGACACTTGGCCGATTCATTTTTCGCGATGGGCAATGCAACCTGAATTGAGTTGTCCTTGCATGTAATTTGCACTCACTTGGAAGACCTTGGAGCACTGGCGAGCACTTGACAGAAGTTGGGCAGCTTCTCGCCTCTTTATCTTTGCGCCCAATTCCTATGCTCATAGCTTCAATCACACCTCTTACTGCAACCAAGTTTATCTCCAGCACTTTCTATATTTCTCACCGCTTCCAAAAGAATTTTTCAATATCGTTGGCGTTGCACCCCTTCCTCTGCTGATTCCTTTGTACGATGTGGACAAATTTAGAATGGAATGGATGCTTGATTTGGGAATTAGGTTTAGGGTTAAAAACAATTTTGGGGATGGTGTTTCGTGAGAAGGAGATATGCAAGAGAGGGAGAGGGGAATTGGGGGTTAAGGTTCGATTATGTGGAGGGTGGGGCCAGGCGGAAAAAAAGAGAAGGGAGTTGAGGTGTCAGTAGTGGTGACGTGTTGTGCCAAGTGAAAAGGTGACTAAGCAGTGAGCACTTATTTGTCAAAGTTCCGTTATTTGTATTAATGGAATATGATGGAGGAACTAACGACAAAACGGAAGGAGAAGCATGATGAAATTTATGATTTTGATAGTTTAGTGACTAATTCAGATTTTCAGAAGTGGCACATGGACTGATTTTGCATTTATTTCTTTTTAATTTGGTGAAAAAGATGTTAGAATGTAAAAGGTAATAGAGTTTGTAAATTTTTTTTTAAGATTAATCATTTAGGAAATTTTTTTCTCTCTATTTTTTTTTATATCTAAAGTCATCAAAAACTCTAACCATTGCACTTTGAAATATCAATGTATTTATATTTTACATCATTATTATAAGTTGATTATTATAAAAAGTGTGACATGAGTATAATTTTCACTGATTTTAATTGAGATTTTAAAATAAGGTGAAAAATAGAAATAATTTTACATATGATATAATATATCCATTTTGATAGTTTGAGGTTACGTGATAGTTAGAGCGAGGAAGTTGTATTTATTTTTCTTATTTATAAGCATGTCCAGATGTTTAGTCGGTAAACCATTTTCATGTTGTGAGTACTAAAATTTAAAATCACACACAGAATGATTGTAAATAGAGAACGAAGCTGTGAAGAACGATGTTTCATAAGGAATTTTGCAAATTATTTTCCCACATTTTCGTTTTTTTGCGTTTTACTATATTAGTTTCCTGACTCTCTATAGCTTTTAAATTGCTAGAGAGAGAGAGAGTGGAGTATCGATAAAGCGAAAGGGCGGCGGAGCATACGCAGCGCACAACGACCAACAGCCACAGAGTGCTCGAACCCGACCCGTTATGCACCCTTAGCGAAAGGTAAGCAAACCTGCGAAATCCTTCCACCACCCCCCCCCCCGGGGGGCGTCGAGCCCTAGCTGCCCTACCCCTTTTCTCTTTGCCCTCTCACCTCTCTCTGCCCTCTCCTCGCCGGCCGACGTTGCCTTAGCCGACAGCCAGTCTCGCGTAATGTGAACGTGTCTCACAATAAGGTTTTCAAATAAACGAAGTGGGTTCCAATTTTCTTCTATTTCGCATTCCAGAGAAATAGTAAGTAGCGAAGAACTTCCCCTTTGCTTGGCTTTGCTTCCTCTAATATTCGTATTCCCCTCCTTTCTCCGTGTGTTCTCTGCAAAAGCCGAACCGGGTCTCAATCTCTCTCTATCTCTCCGTGGTATACATATACACGCGCGAAGGCATACAGAGATACGTGTCTTTGTTGTTTTGTTGTCGATTTCTAGGTTCAAATTTCGCTCTCGACAAGGTCTGCTGTGATTCAGATTTCATTTAGGGAGTTGTCTTGATTTCCAGCTTTTCTATTCCTCTGAAATTCTACTTCCAGAATTAAAATGCGGAGCTTCTTTTTATACCCTTTTTTTAATATCTGTTTGCTGGGGTATAGTCTTTGTGGCAGTATTTGGGCAATTGAGTTCCTTTTGAGTTTTCAATTTCCGAACTATATTATTGCCGTGCGGAGTGGAAATACATGCGGTTCGGTAGTTTATCGTACGTTTGCAGTTGAAAATAATGCAAACGGAACTTAAAGTAGTAAAGCATAGAAGTTATCACTTCCATAGGAAATGGGTTTTAGGGAGAGTATGTACTGGTATAATTTTTCAGTGCTGTTGATTTTATGGTCCGCTTGGTAAGGCATCATTTTCTCTTGAAAACAGCATTAGGCTGCATTAGATGTGATTGAAGTTGTGGAAACTTAAGCTACACTTCGTTGGAAAAATCCAGCAAGGTTTGACCTAGTTAAAAACGTGGTAACATCAGAGCTCTTTTATAGGCATGCTGCTCCTGGATTGCTGCTATTGACATGCGAACCAGAATCACCTGCAATTCTGGAACATTTGAGGGTTCTCCCTCATATGTGGGGTATTTAATCATTGCACTAGTCAGAAAGAAGTTCATAGTGTAGCATATGATGTTGGATTTGTCAGAATGAGGTGAAGACAACGTCAGGCAATGGTAGTAGAATCGTTTCTTCATGTTCAATTGGAAATAGTTAGGCTGCGCCGTTGGTTTGAGGATTCGGACACAAGGGATGGATGGATGAATGTTATGTGTTTAGTGAGATACAAATAATTGCTTAAGATATACGCATTTTGGTCTTTTATATGGCAGAATGGCAGGATTTAATCATTACTTATATTTCTTATGATGCCTTGCTATTCACTTTTTTCTACTGGTGCAAGGGGAGATGATCTTTTACTTAGTCTGCCACGAATACCAGACCCCATCAATCCCTGATGAAATATTTTTGACATTAAGAGACTGTTGTAGGCATTATTCACTAGTGAAGTTTTGTCTTGTTTGTTAAATTCGGTGTTTGGTATTTTGTGTTGGGGCTTATGAGAATTCTGAATTTAATTGCTTCATTTTGGTGTGGTCATGCAATATTTAAATGGTACTTTGATTCACTCATTCACCCAAAAATTACTATATTCCATCCTCCATCTATACAGAGGACTCATTTTTGGGGGTTTCCATATTAACTTAGCGCATTACTGACACTAAAAAAAGAGGTTTCATAAATTTTTTTGAAGCTGATGTGCCTTTGTTCTAAAACTTTCTGTTAGTTAACTTCACTTGCTCAGTATTAATATGCACTTTTTTAAATATTGGCACCTTTTGTTTTCTATAAATGTATTTGCTATTCCTAACCAATGTCTTGTGTTTGATGTTGCAGGCAGCTATTTTCTACGTCAACCATTCGGTTATTCTCCCTGCAGAGTTATAATTAGTCAAAAGAGCTATGCAAAATTCTAATAGTACCAATTCTCCAAATCCGGGTCGTATCCGACATCGGAGACGTTCAACTGAGGTTGTTTGCATAATGATAGTTGTTTGGGCATATACATGTGTTGTTTGGCCAACAAAATGAAATTGGTGTTGTACAATCAATAGAGGCCTCCCAAGAGTTAATTTTCCACTACACATTTTGGAGTTTTTGTGTTTTTTATTTGAACCATTCCTTCTTTTTAGAGTTAGGGGTTGTGTGAACAAGATGAAGTTAATATGAATTCCATCCCTTTTGGAAACCATTACTACTTACCTATTTGAAAAGCAGAATATAATTAGTTTTGAAGTGCTGTATCAAAATAGAAGAGTCTGGAGTTAAATATATGTTGACTTCTGGGAAAGCATGGGATTTCTAATCTTCATTCTGATTTCTGTTTCCTCTTTGGATGTCAGGTAGTTCCAGAGGATAGCAAAGCAAATGGAAGTCATTTACTTGTTGATGACCGTAATAAGTACAGGTCAATGTGGATTCGTGCATACTCATCCATTTGGATGATTGGGGGCTTCGCATTTGTTATCTATATGGGTCATCTTTATATTACAGCTATGGTTGTTGTTATACAAATCTTTATGGCTAGAGAGCTGTTCAATCTGCTCAGGAAGCCTGATGAAGAAAAACACCTCCCAGGATTTAGGCTATTGAATTGGTAAGAATTTTATAGTAATGTCACTTTGTTGACCAAAATTCCTTTTACCTTGGAGAAAGTCAACTGACATTATTTGAAGTTTATTTATTATTTTTGACATCTTATACATATTTATTTGTTTCGAACCTCTGCACCCAGGCACTTTTTCTTCACTGGAATGCTATTTGTATATGGCCGCCTCCTCAGTCAACGGCTTGTCAATATAATGACCTCAGACACATTTTTATATTGGCTAGCCAGCAGCCTTTTCAAGTATCAGATGGCAATATGTTATTTCCTATATATTTCAGGTTGGTTATACAGGCAATTTTTTGCTCTGTCGCATAATGGTTACGTGGAACTTCATATTGAACACCTTTTTGATACCTTGTCCTTCTATTTGAAACATTGTTTACATTTCATGAGCGTGGCTCCCTTTATTAACTTATCGCATTCTGTTTTAATTTTTGACACGCCTCTTTATGGGTTATTGCTGTTTAGCGGTATCGTGCTACTCTTTTTTTGGTTGTTTTGTGGATGCTGATAACTGTATTTTGTAATGGGGCTCAGGTTTTATATGGTTCATCCTTTCATTAAAGAAGAAGATGTACAAGTATCAGTTTGGCCAGTATGCATGGACACACATGATTCTAATTGTCGTATTTGCACAGTCCTCCTTCACCGTTGCCAGCATTTTTGAAGGAATTTTCTGGTAACTCAACTAACTTAAGAAGAATAAACTACTGATTTACTGATTTTGTGATCTTTGAAGAAGTCTAAGTCCTATAAATTTGTTCCTTTGGTAGACTCCTTTTGGGGGTTTTTTGCCGATGTTTGTTGTGCTACTTGCATTTTAGTACTTAGTGTTTATGTTATTGGCATTGTGAACTATGAGTGTGATAGGTGATATTTGTTAGATTACTTGAATTTAATTTTGATGATTAGATCATTGGGAACTTGTCCAACAGCGCTAATCTGCTTATTAGATCTCTTGAGAATCCTAACTACTGCTTGTGGCATTGTCTGTGCTTGTCTAAATTGGCTTATCCTCCAGCAAAGGGATAATCAACAGGCCAATAGAGAATACTATTAAGAGCATGAAAGGTGGTAAAAAATTATAAGATAATTATGGAAAAGGCACAGTAAAGTACATTAATCTTTGGAACGTCCTTTATGTTTTGTTATAGATTGCATGGCTGTTAATAAGAATTGTGTTTGTTTTTTTCAACAAGGACTCCTAGGATAGGAATTGAAGTACGAACTTTCACCTTTGGAAAGTGTAAATATTTAGGGACAATCCAGAAGAAAAGGTTCCTACTTTCTATTACAGTAGTTATGAGACTGAACTAGAGGGAAGTGTGTACTCTGAAGGCCTTCTCTTGGTATTTTTGTTTATGTTCATTTTTCTTCTCTCCTTCCTAGTAGTGAATATATCTTTTCCTTATTTATATTGTCGTGTCAATAGAAATTGTAGCAACTGTTATGTCACACAAACTATTTTAACTAGCATGACTTTAACATGAATATTAAAAGATATGGAATGTGAAAAGTTTGTTACTTGGAAGAGATGCAATGGAGGGTCAGTAAGAGTCCTTTTTTTGTGCCGCTAATCGAACTGATACCGTATTTTCACCTTTGTGTATAATCTTTCTTTCTAATGCACTACAAATTGCACTCATATTATCTGAAGAATTTTTTTTTTTTTTTTGTCTTTGATTTTGTTCATCAGGCTGATAATCAAGTTCTTATAATCTCATGTTGTTTCTCTTGACATGTTGGCTGTCATTGAAGGTTTCTTCTTCCAGCAACTCTAATAGTTATCAATGACATTGCCGCTTATTGCTTTGGTTTCTTTTTCGGAAGAACTCCGTTAATCAAGTTATCTCCAAAGAAAACTTGGGAAGGATTCATTGGAGCATCTGTTGCAACTATTATCTCTGCATTCGTGGTAAGCACAAGATTTTTCCATGACCAAAGGAAAAACACTTCTGTTTTATGATATCTGATCACCCGGAGTAATTTTGAGGAAGCATATTCCTATGAACAAACCTAATGTTTCGGTTAGATGTGGACATCTATGGTCACGTCGCCTTTACTGACCATTTGCGTGAAAAGTGGTGCCATGCATAAGTCCTCCAGTTGATCTTGTGCTTTGCTTAGTTGTAGTACTGCAGACTGATTGCAACATAATGTTCATATTGCATCTGAAGTTTCTAATACATAATTTCACAATAGCTTAAAAGACATAGTTTCCCATCGTTAATCATTAGTTTCCTCCAAGCTTTTATCTGTTCTTACTTTTGGATATCAGTGATGTCTAATGCTCGTATTTTTTGTTTATTTAATTGCTCCTACTGCTAATATCCGGCTGTATTTTAGCTCAGAATATAGTTTCTCATGTCTCAACTGCTTAGATTTGTAAGAAAAACTCATAAGCTTGCAACCTGCTTCTTGGACCAACATGTTGGTGATTCCCTTCATCAAACTTTAATGTCTTTGCCTTCCCTGGAATGCGTCTGAGAAGCATTTCATTTTAGATATATTTTCCAGTGTGTGAGATGAAATTTCATCTCAATTCCACTTTAAAACATTCCAACATGCAATTGTTCTTTTTCATGCTTGAAACCATTCTGACTATGTTTATTGGAGAATGTTTTTTTGCCATGGAAGTAGTTGCAGGGAAGTGTCTGGTAATGATATTTGTTGTTAAGCATCAAGAGTTTATGTGGATAGATATCTCTAAACATGTATATGCACTTGTTTATGCAGCTCGCAAACATCATAGGTCGTTTTCCATGGCTAACTTGTCCAAGGAAGGTAGTTCTTTCAATAGAGCATACGTCATTGATGTCTAAAGAAATGTGATAGATCAGTTTTGAGAACACCATTTCTTTTTTCCTGACATTTGTAAAATGCAGGATTTATCAACAGGTTGGCTTCATTGTGACCCTGGCCCACTGTTTAAGCCTGAGCTTTACACTTTACCTGGATGGTTTCCTCAATGGGTGAGTAAAATTACGTTCAGTTGAATCTAATTTAATTTTAGATAAATGTATAGGATGTGTTTACATAAGCAGTAAGTGAACCATAAATTTGTAGTCTTGCATCCAAAGTCTATGAGATGCCATATAAAACACACAATACCTACAACATTTTGTTGACTTCATGAACTTCTCATTCCAGAATCCCTTCAACAGTTATTGTTACATTCTTTGAAATATTTGAATCTGGACAGCCGTACTGCATCTATTGAATTGGTAAGTTTGGAATTGCTATCATGGTCCATGGAACTAAAGCATAAATGCTGGCATCCACTGCCTGGGTTGTAATGCGATTATTTCGATAGTGATCCCAGCTATTTCCACTAGAGTCACATTTTCTCTTTATCTGATGGCCATTTCCTTGAACCAGCACTTTTAGTGTAGATGTGTTGGACTTGGTTGTTAAATACAGATGATATGAACAGTTAAAATGTATATGCTTTCAGAGGTCAACAAGTTAGTTTCTGACTTAAATAGCTGGGTTGTGTCTGGTTTTTGTTATGTTTGTGCTGAATATCCTGATAAAATTAACAAGTACTTTAATAGTGTGCCTTATAAATCCAACTCTTGCAGAGTTTGTAAATCGGCTATCTTTGTCCCGTTATTAAAGGTTGAAAACATGGCTCTTGTCTGCTGTTTGAGCAACTTGGACTGTTTAACCCAAATTATATGACCTTGCTAATTATTGAGCTCCTATTGTAGCAAGTGAGGTGTAAACTCAAGTCTATTAAAAGTTATGGAACTAATTTCAAGCATCTAAGTTGTTATTCTCTTGCACAGTTTCCTTGGAAAGAGGTCTCAATTATGCCGGTTCAATGGCATGCTCTATGTCTCGGTTTGTTTGCATCTATAATAGCACCTTTTGGAGGCTTCTTTGCTAGTGGTTTCAAAAGAGCGTTTAAAATCAAGGTTTGCTCTTCATTACTAAGTGATTCGAACATAGATTGTTAGCTTCCAAGACATTTCATGTTATTTGTTATATTTTCGTGCCTCAGGATTTTGGTGATAGTATTCCTGGACATGGTGGAATTACAGACAGAATGGACTGCCAGGTATGTCTGATGCAGTTTAAATCCAACAGATTCCTATGAACTATCAAAATAGTGGGTATTTAATATTCTCTTTTTATTTTTTTGAATAACACCCTGCCTGCAGGTGTGAATACTCATAATCTCGTTGGTGCCAGGAAATTGTGTTTTCTTGCTTATGTAATTATATTTTAGCCATATATGAAGTTTTAATCTTAGTTGAATTTGCTTTTGAAACTGATAAAGAAATGAGAGAGAGGACTTCGCCAAAATGAGCCTAAAACTTTTTACTCATAACAACTGCTGTAAAAATATGTGGAAACTTTAGATACACCGTTCTTCAGGATCAGGATTAGAGCAGATAACCTAGTGAAGACAATGGAGAAGAACATTCTGAGGTGCTTTCTATTACATTTTGATCTCTATGCCTCTAGTGGATTTGAAATTGGGAGTGCATGTCAAGCGCTAGAATTTGCGAATCCAAGTTGGAGACATTGGTTACTTGCTTTGAGAAAGAAAGAAGGAAACACGAAGGTTTAGAAGTATAAATATGGTCTTAGAACTCCACAGCATCTACATAGTGACTCATGCTTGACAGGCTTGCGCAGTCCTGGCTAGTCTTTTGAGAAGGGTATTGGTAAATAACTGCTAATAGTCTTGCTATCTGACTGTTGCTTTTTGCATAAGTGGCACATGTTATGAAACTCTCTGAATAACCTATTTTATTTTGGTGATACTGGATCCGTAATACTATTATATCGACGTGATGCATTCGGTGCAATTTTCTATGCCCCTCCCCCCTTTTGGGGGTCTCTCTCTCTCTCTCTCTGTCTCTGTAGAGCTGGGTGTGCACTGAGGCCCATCACTGCTTTAACAGTTATGGCTGAAAGTTATGTGAGGCTGCGTCATGTGCGGAAAGTTTATCTTGATATACTAATGGGCTTACTCAGTGTCTGGTGTGGTGGCTTTCACAACACTTGCATTCTTCTAGAAGTACTGTAAATGTTTGAAGAAAATTCGCCTTACAAAAATGGCATCTGCTTAACTTGAAGGCTACGTAAACAATTATCTTAGATTTTCTGACGGTAAAATTGCAAGTTTAAAAGTCTACCCTAGATTGGTTGAGTTTGCTGGTTTGTAGACTTGAAGCATAATTCTATGCTGGTTCATTGCTTATAAGAAATGTCGTCATCATGCATTATCCTGTGACTGATGTGTCTTCCAATGTAGATGGTGATGGCAGTATTCGCTTACATCTATCATCAGTCGTTTGTTGTTCAACAAAGCCTCTCAGTTGATAGGATCTTGGAACAGGTACGTGTTTACATGCTTGTCCATAAAAGTTTCCGTCTTCATTCTTAATTAAGCGTATGAAAACCTTACGTATATCGGGCTGATGGTGTGACTGCTTTTTAGATACTGATGAGCCTTACTTTTGAGGAGCAGCAATCTCTATACTTAAAGCTTGGGGAGATCGTGCAAGACAGGCTGGTTGGGAGGTCTTAGAAATGCATATTTTCTTTTTTATTGTCATCTTGCTCCCCCACAATGCTATGTAAAACGTGGCCTGATGACGATAGAAAAAGGACAATGTTTTGTAAATGGCGTTGTGTTCTATTTTCCTAGTACAACCCCATTCAAGTATGCAGGTCACATTGTATAGTGTATTTTAGCCATTTAATATAAGCGCACTCTCTTTGGAGAGTGAATTGTTCTCTCGTAACACTCGGGCGCACGCACACCCAAACCCCCAACTTATCTTGACATGAATAGGCGAGCGATGGAGGCACTGGTAAAGATCCAAAGCTTAAGCTTGTAGTGATTGGCCGCAGAGAGCATCGAATACTATTCTGCTGATACCTCGCCAAGTGTCGAATCCACTACAGAATGGTCGGCCATCATGGCAAATCCATAGGCCATAGAGTTCGTCTCCATGTTGTTTATACCATAGTGGCGTCACGTCTACGGATGCTCTTTTTGTTTCAATTTGTTCTCATTGTAAACGTTCTCCAGTCTCCATGGCACTTTTCAGAGGAAATGTTTTAGTCGATTCTTCATCCCCCAAAAATTTCTGACTCCGATCTTGATAAAACAGCTGACGGGGGACTTCTTTCCTTTCATTTCAAATTCCCTTTACTGAACAGCTCCTCGTTCGACGCGTAAACCCCATTGGCCCTTCTCTGGAGCTCCTACAGGAGGAGGCATGATAAGGATAGCTTCTCTATTTTCTTGTAAAAAGTAGGGAGTTAGGAAACTTGAATCCCATTCTACATGGCTGTTCATCAATTCGCACACCTTTTGATGGTAATTGTCTAAATCCATACCGTCCTTATTAATTGGCTTAGAAGTCGAGGGAGACATGGGTCAACGTAACAACTTATTTTCTTTCCGTCCCCGATTCTCGATAGCGTTAAGCTTGTCTCCAATATAGGCCTGGCGATACCATGCACAAAAAATAGGAACAACTTTGCTGGGTTCTGGGAATTGTCATCCGATCAGTGTGGCGATATTCAGCCCTTACTAAATGGACTCATAATTTGTTACCTATTGTTGCTATCAGCCATCCCATTTTGGCTACGAGTGTTGATTAAAATCATAGAATCTTCTAAAACCCAGACCTCCATGCTTTACCGGAAAACACTGGGAATCCCAGGATTTGGGGTAACTGTTTCTGACTTACTCTGCAGGAAAAATTGACACAGACGAATAAATCAAATACGGAGGAGGCCTTAGGAACAGAACAACATATCCACGACTAATTTAGAATCAGAATCGGTCCAGTCGGGGGGACAAATCAATAGGAAATGCTTTTATTTGCTTTGGGAAAAAAGAAAAGAAAAGGGATCCAATACAAAGGCCAGTTTTAACAAATCAGCAAATGAATAATACATCATTCACAGACAAGAGCAGACCCACAACAACTTAAATAATGCCTCAACCAATTTTAATACGTTAACAAATTAACAATATCAACCAGTTTTAACAATTTAACAATTTGATTTCCTATTTCATTAACAATTGTAAATAAAACATAATGGTTATCGAATATAAGCTAATTTTTAGAAAAGGTAATCACGTATAACCTTAACCGTAATCTGCATGTGCATGTTTTTAAACAACTAAACCTGTGAAGAACTAAAATACACTACAGAACAAACCGAAACTACATCGAAACCATCTAACGAAAATACAATAAGACAAACATGCGTGCACCTAGCTAGTTTACAAGTTAAGTTAGCTGACAATATCACACACCAAGAAAAAAAATGTCCCAACATCCAAAATATTACCAGAAAAAATGGCCCAACGTTTAAATAAATAAAGAAAATCAAAAAGACATTTGAGAACCATCTAACCATATATATATATATATATAAAAGGGCATTTCAGTGTTCTCCTTTATCGAAAGTTCTTTCTGCAAGAGCTCTCAACCATAAAACTTTTCTTTCCATTAAACTCCATTCAACAGGTCCCCAAGCTCTAAAATAAAACTAAAAGCACATTAATGACCGAAACACAAGAAATATGGGGGCCATCTAACCTAAACCACAATACGAACACTTCTTGACTTACCTTTTATAACAAGTTTCTTCTGAAAAGGTTTCGAACCACGAACTCTGAATTTACAGCAACCCTCTTCAAATTAGTCCGCAGGATACATTGGGATTCAAAGAAGATTTGCTATTAGTGTAAATTTGTGGATTGTGAAAGTTAGGGTTCATAATAAATAACTTATGAGAGGGAGAATGTTGAGGGTTATGGGTAGAGGGGACTGAGAGATTGGGGGTTAGTGGGACACAGAGGCTTAGGCAAATGTCTCCTCCACGATTAATGAGTGTCTTTTTTCCAATGACATTGGCAGATACATGGCTGATGGGCAGTTGAATGAGCTTGTGAAATGGATCATGTGAGTCTCGTTAGGCACTTGGTGTGTTATGGTTGGTGCTGACGTGGTACTCATTTGATAAGGATTGTAATGGAACTTTGTTTACCTAGGGGATGAATTTGCAACATTTGAGTATCACACGGATTCTGGGTACATTTGTAACCTAAATATTTCATTATTAAAATCAAGGAAAAATTGGGTGACAAGACAATATATTAATAGTGTGCCATTAAATATGCTTATGAAATTGTATAATAATGTACTATCTTTAAACATATATGCGTAACATATGTATTATTATATTACAAACAAATATATTATATCTTTATTACAAGCTTTAAACAAATTCAACCGAGCTGACTCAAACTATTATACATAGTCTCTCCTTGGCCTTACATACACAAGTGAATATATCAAAAATAACAAGTTTTGCTCATGAAAGTGTTATCAGAGATACTAGGTCGGTGAAATCTGCCTCTGACATGGCAAAAGCTATCTTCCCACGACCTATTAACCAAGATTTGATCTAGTTTGCTCAAGATTGGAGGCTATTTTTGCTTGTTGCACCAGGTAGAAAAAGGACTGTTAAACCTAAGGTCCTCTAGCTTTGCTTCCGTTAAATACTCAGTACTTTCCACGTCCTGCCTCAGCGTAGATCTCCTACTATGTTTGCTTTCGCCTTTCACTACATTAAAATCACCCATAATAATCTAGGGTAGACTAGTGCGAGCTATTCTACGAATGTCTCTCTAGGTCCTCTAGCTTTATTTCCCTTAAACAATTAGTACTTTCCACGATGGCCTCAACGTAGATCTCCTACTATGTCTGCTTTAGCATTTCACTACATTAAAATCACCCATAATAATCTAGGGTAGATTAGTGCGAGCTATTCTATGAATATCTCTCTATAACTCCTTCCTCTTATCTGGGCAGTTAAGCTCATAAACAATGAATACATACCAAGTCTAACCAAAATTATTGGAGTGGACTTTCTAGTGTATGCTTTGCTTAGAACTTCCAAGGCAACTGACCTCGAGAGTATTAGGGTCTTAGCATACCCATATATTTCTAAAAATGAGGGATTGTAATTACCAAGAGCCAACCAATTTTGCGCAATAAAACCTTTACAAATTTTTCCTTATTTATTTCCTTCATTTTGGTTTCAATAATACGAGCAAAAGAAAGGTGATGCTCTCGGTGTCATTAAGACTCCTAATGTTCCAGCATCCCAACATATCAAAAAATAAAAAACTAGCACAAAAAAATTAAGTAATTACTCCCCTTTCGCTAGGACTGAGTGGATGAAGCGCTATATGTCCTCTTTGAATGAGAAGCATTCTTCTCTTCTAGCGAGTCACTCGCCTTGTCAAAACTCGATATGATCATAGTATGCGGTAAAACCATAATTGGGGGCAAGAAATGCATTCACTAGGTGAAATTTCTTTTAGATCTTGTTAATCATTTCTAGATTAATATTGTTAAGGCCAAGTTTTTGTTTTTTGTGTATAGTTTTATTATGTATATGGTAGTCAATGAATGAAGTGATTTATTTACATAGGTCCCTAGATGTTGTTGCTCTTGCTAGGCGTCTGTCTTGTTTATATAGAGAGCATTGTACAACTTGATAGTTTTTTTTGTACCCCCTCTAGGCATTTGTTTTGGTTACCGCCTCCCTTGCCTCTTTTGGAACTTAACTTTAATGTAGCCATCAGGCCTAACGTATCTATTATTGTTGTTATATGTCATTATTCTTTTGGTTCCTTGTTCAGGTAAAGTTTATGCAAGTTATTTGCAGTGATTGACATTTTATTTATATTTTTTTATGATCTTTTACAGGGCCTTGAATGCATTCGACATCGTAACTCTTGAATCAGAACACAGGCATTGCGTGCAACATTTACACACAAACTTCAAAAGCGCAGGCTATAAAGGGAAGACATTTGGGCTGCTGTCAAGGCACTAAACAAGAATCAATTTGAGAGGCATATGAATGAGATAAAGAAGATGAACCCTAATGCATTCAACTGCTTAGACAAGATTGACCCTGCAACTTGGTCACTGTATGCATTTAGGACCACGAGTAAGTCTGATATGCTGTTAAATAATCTGCCCGAGAGTTTCAACTCTTGGATCAAGGATGCAATGGACAAATCGCTTCTGACAATGCTTGAGATGATAAAGAAGACAATTGCTGACGTGTTTTGAAGTAAAGAGGTTTGGAGCAGCCACTGTAACCAAGCAGATTTGTCCGAAAATTTTGAAAATATTGGAGAGGAACATGGGTGTGCTAGAAACTACATCTACCATTGGAAATCTATAAGCCAGTTTGAGGTAGATCATTATTTTGAGGCACTAAGGGCTGTTGATATGAGGGAAATGAATATGCACTTGGGGTCGATGGCAATTGAATGGAATTTTTATGTGCACACGCGGGTTGCTGTCATGTATTTTGACAAATTGAAGCCCGAGGACTTCATACATAGGTATAGTGTTGTAAGTGTTTTTACTTTTGTTGTTGAATAACAATATTAAGTTATGTGATTGCCTTATATATATTGAATGTCGTCGGCAGTATCATGTGGACACGTTCATAGAGGCATATCGCTTTGCAATCCACTCAATATCTAGATCCAATGAGTGGCCAAAGGATGGTGATGACAATATATTGCCACCCCAATATAGAAGACAACCTGGCAGACCTAGAGTTGTAAGGAGAAGGACACTTGATGAGCCAAATGAAAGTTATAAAGTTACAAGACAAGGGTATGATTATGCATGTAAAACCTGCAAGATGGTAGGACACAATACTAGGACATTTTTTTGAGTAACTAGTAAGTGTATTGGTTCCTCAAATAGCTGAACGCAATACCAAAACATACCCAAAGAAAAAGGCACAACAGGCTTCAGGGGTAAGCTAAGTAGCATTTAATTATGTATGAATATGCTTCTTTGAGTATACTTGAAATTGATGTGTAAGCCTTTGATACGTATAGAATCTTGGGACTTCACAACAGTCTCAATCAACACGACGTTCTCAGCCTTCAATGGACCCACCATGTGCTACTCTAACTCATCCCCTGTGGAGACGGCATATGCTTCTTCTGCTCAGTCATCCATAGGACATACACCTCCTGCCCAGCCCACAACATCTAGACTAAGGAAGAAGACAACACCAAAATGTCATAGCAAAAATTTGTAGGAGGGTTGTTCTGATGTTTAGATTTTTGTTGAAAACTGTTGTGGAGTTATGTTGTTGTTGAAGTTCTGATGTTTAGATTTTGTTGAAAACTGTTAGGAGTTGTTGATTGAACTGTGTTGGGAGTTGTTGTATTTAGCTTTTTAGATGTTGTTTGAACTACTGGGGGCAAATTTTTGAAGCTTGGATACTGTTTTAAAGTGTTGGGAGATTTGGAAATGTCACAGGGCTGTTTTATGATTGATCCTGGATGTTGTTTTGAAGTTATGTAAACATTTATTATGTAATTATGTAAGGAAGCATTTTGGATGCATTTTAGTTGATTATGTAAATAATTATAATATGATATGTAAGAAAGTATTTTAGATGCATTTTACCTTACTATATAAACAATTATTATGTTGATTATGTTATGTAAAGAGGAAATGTTGTAGCAGGAAACAGTTAATTAAATTATGTAAACATTTATTATGTTGAGTTTAGCCTGAAATGGACATGTTATTTTGTCAACTTGAAATGGAAATATCACTTTAAAATATAATTGTAGTGATGTTGAAATGGAATTGTTAGTTCAAAATTATGTCCAAACTTATTAGCTGTCTGAAATGGACATAATGTTAAACAGTTTTTAAAATAGACATATTATTGTGTGCCCGAAATGAGCATATTGATGTCTTCTTTTTGAAATGGACATTTTACCTAGAAGGAAGTGTTGAAACCTTTGAAAGAAATTTCAAGTTCCTATGTGGTTTTTGAAATAGTAATGTTATTTTGCCTACACAATGCAACAAGATTGGATGAAGACACAAATTATAACATGAAGCAGACAATACATATTTGGAAATGAACAAGTTCAAATCGTTACATTGAAGGATCGAATTACAAAAACCATAAATATCAGGATCCAATTACATAGCTACACGGTTACCACATTTTCAATTCTAGACAAGAGGAATCAACAACAACAAACACCTATACATATACATACGCATTTCTAAAACTATAAGGCTACACGAACTGTAACCACAACAAACACCCATAAAACAACCAACGCAATCTTTATCTTCTCTCCTTCTCTCTTTACTTCTGGACTTCAGCTTCCAACAGCTTGATTCTTTTCAACAAACCAGGAAAAAAACTCCAATGACCTCTTCTAGAGATGGGGGTTGTGCCAGGCAAAATACCTACACTCAAGCGGCATTTGTAGTGCAGTCATCAGAGGAATAAGAAAAATTATGACTTTTCACTTTGACATTTTATTGAGCACTTATACAGTTATACTTACGATTTTTATACCATATCTTGTGTAATCTCTAAGACTAAGGCAACCCAAAAAGGGGGCGAGTTGAGTTTCTAATTTTTTTTTTTTTTTTTTTTAACCTCTAAAATCGTGTTGACAAAATAAAAACTAAATTAGCACAAGTATATTGATGTAACAAGTAAATATGTGTTAAATGTAAAGAGTAGGAATAAAAAATAAATATAATGATTTTTAGGTGGTTCAGCAAACCTGCCTACATCCACCTCTCAAGCTTCTTTGCAGGCCTTGAGGTTTTCTCCACTATCTTTTCAATATTATACACTCTAGCTTCCGGGTGCAGAGAACCTTACAAGTGCTTTCCGGGCTCAACACTCACAACCTAAATAGTTTTTCGGGCTAACAACTCACAACCTAACTTAGCTTGAGATATGCCTTTTCTAAACTTCTTTTGTAGTGAACAACCCTCACTTTATCGGGCTCAACACTCACAACCTAAATAGTTTTTCGGGCTAACAACTCATAACCTAACCTAGCTTGAGATATGCCTTTTCTAAACTTCTTTTATAGTGAACAACCCTCACTAAAGGAATCACCTCTTTTAAATAAGAACCTACAAGTAGTTAACTCTCTCAAAGAGTTGATAAAAAAAATGAAAGCTCTATCTTTTTGCTTCACACAATGACAAGGATATAAAAGTATAATTTATGTGAATGATATGAGAAATATAAACAAGAAGGTTTTTTTTTTTTTATCTTTCTCAAGCTATATAAATGTATATGATTGTTCTCTCTATTTTATGAGACCTTAGAAAGATTCTTTTATAAGTCACGTTTCAAAACTAATTGTTTGGGGCCGACTTGATAATTTTCTCATTGTACCGGTCAACTGCTACAACAACAAGTCGACCTCTACAACTAGTTGTTGCCCAAGAAAGATTAATCACTTTGTGTACCAGTCGATCGCTACAAATTATTACATAGACCGCTACAATTAAAAAGCCCATTTTTGACATTTTTGAAATCCAATTTCAAAAACCAACTTTCCAAAAGTATAACTAAGGCTTAAGAATTTATATGGGGATGATCTGGAAGCATTTAAAGTGCTTTTTGGTTATCAAACTTGTAATAAAAAATTATGCATGGTTTGAAAGATATGTAAGTATGTGATTCAAATCCTTATCAAAATTAAAACTAAGAGTTACAAAATTATACCCTATGGTCTTGAATCTTCACTTTTGAGCTCATTGCATCTTCTTTTGATCTTAATCTTCTTGTCTTTGACTCTTTGATAAAAATGTCTTTGTCTTTGAATATGTCTATTTCGTAAACTTGATCCATTTTTTGAAATAATCAAAATATTGATTTTTGAAAAAAAGCCAACATCTTGGACATTCAAAGAAGCGTGTTCCAAGAATTTTTCTCCTTCCAAAATGTCCTTAGAGATGTTTGGAGGTCACAGTTGCAGAAATGAGCCTTAACATTAGAAGCAAAAGACACCAAACTAGATGAGTGCATATTTATGAGGAAGACAGTGCACTAATTTTGGGTGGAAATTGAAGATGAGCAACAAATGAATGTTTCTCACTCATAGCTTGCCATTGCTTCAAAAGGATAGGTCACGCGATTAAACACACTTGCAAAAGTTAAAGATGAGTAGCAAAACACCCATGATAGGGAAGGAAAAAAGACAAACATGCAGAGACGATGAGAAACGAAAAAGAAGAATGAACCTTATTCCTAGAGAGCGAAGCAAAATGCGTCCATTCCCAGTTTCATGTTCTACAGGTTTGGAAGTGGTAGGGCTACACAACCGAAAATCTGGTTTGGTTTTTGGATCGAAATCAGGTCGGACCGGATTTCCGGTTGTGTCTAAATTGAAGGACTGGACGGTCCGGTTGGACCACTTATAAGTGGTCCAAACCAGTTTTGTTTTTTTTTTTGTTAACTTTTATTTATTTATTCATTTTTAACTCACATCTTAAGATAAAAAAAATTAGTTGCAAATGTCTCAAAAAAATTAAGCACCATAAGTCAAAATACAAATGTATCAAACACGCATAAACAATACATTAACAAACTAAAAAGCTTGCAAATGTTACAAATGAGTTTTCTCTTTAAGTCTTGCCAGTGGTTGATGTCCCAAGTTCGCTTGCTGCTGTGCTATTGCTTGCATTTCTGCAACTTTAAATGTCAATAAATGTTAAAAATAAATAAATATAAGTAAAGCAAATTAAAATTACAAACAAATTTTATTTACCAGAATCCATGTCATAACTCTCGATACAATCCAAAGTTTCTTTGATGTTAATTGGTTCCTTTTCATCGCACGCCTCAACCAATCTTGGGTGCAAAGAGTGCCTCCACAGTCGCTGGAGCTAATGAACTCCGAAATGGATCAAGTATACGTCCCCCCGTACTAAAAGCGGACTCTGAAGACACAGTGGAGATAGGGATAGCCAATACATCCCGTGCAATCTTAGCAATGATGGGATATCGTAAATCATTATTATTCCACCATTTCAATACATCAAAATTCTTGTCTGGAGCAACAAGTGGATCAGCCAAATATCGATCAATTTCTAAGTTTGCACTAGGACTTGATGAATATGTTCCAAACAACACAGCCGTGCTCCAATAATCCTCAAATAAAGTTAGCTTGCTGCCAGAAGCCAACTACTGGAGGAGGAGGCACACTACTACTAGTTGAATGCACTTGAGTCTGAGGTAATCCCAACGCATATTCATCAAACAATGCACGAAACAAATCACTTATACTGACCACCAACTTCTCTCCCTCTATTCCACCATACATCAACCTCACCATTTGTCCCACTACTTGTAACTTAGACCTTGGATCAATCACATTTGCAATAAATATCAACAAATTTAACCTGTCATTCCTCCCCCAATATTTTTGATACTTAGCCATCATAATATCAGCCATGTCTTTCAATCTTTTGTCCGTACTTTGTGAATAACGACACAAATGAGAATACACTCCATAGAGTCCATGGAAGTAAGAATTCGAAGTAACATACAAAGAACCAGAAAATTGCACAGTAGCATCATAAAAGAGTTCAAGAAACTTGCAAAATACCCTTATTTTTGTCCAGTCCTCTTTTGTTGGAGGTCCCAAGTTCCTCTTCCCACATTCACCTTCAGTAAAATGAGGAAGATAATCAACATCATCACTCTCCATTCTATCAAAAGCAAACTCATACTTCTCAGCAACATCCAACATCAAATATGTGGAGTTCCAACGAGTCGAGACATCAAGGCACAGACTCTTGGAACATTCGATCCTCTCCTTTTCAACACATTGATTAAACTTGATAAGCCTTGCAGGAGAAGACCGCACATATCTAATTGCATTTCATAAAAAATGACTGTGAGAAATAACGAATTTTTAATAAACGAATTATGCATAGTATTAAGAAATGAAAAAAAAAATACATACCTAATTGCATCACGAACCCTTGTAATTGCATCATCATTTATTTTCAACCCATCACCAACCACAAGATTCATAATATGCGCTGCACATCTCATATGAATGTAAAGACCGTTCAACACATTGCTTCGTAGATGCCTCTTCAAGTAACCAATAGCTGTATCATTTGAAGACGCATTATCAACTGTGATGGTCATAATCTTCTCAATTCCCCAATCATGTAAACACTCCTCCACTTGTGCCCCAATTGTGTCTCCTTTGTGATTATCAATCAAACGAAAACTAATCACTCTTTTCTGCAATTTCAACCCTTGTCAATCCAATGGGCAGTGACAACCATATAGCTCAAATTCTGAATCGAAGTCCAAGCATCAGTGGTGAGACAAACTCTACCATCACAAGCCCTAATCATACCCTTCAACCATGTTTTTTTATCTTTAAAAATGTCCATACAAGTTCTAGCAATGGTCATGCGAGATGGGACTTGAAATCTAGGCTCTAACATCCGTATAAACTTCCTAAATTGGGGAGACTCTACAATCCTGAAAGGAAGCTCATCAACAATAAGAAACTCTGCCAAAGCTTGACGAAGAGCTATAGCATGATTATGGTCAAACTTTTTTGTCAACACCAAATTACTAGGGTTCTCATCACCCTCAACTCCCTTCTCATATGCTAAAGTTTTTTGCCTCTTGTCTTGTTTTGGAGGTAGCTGATTGGGGTTTTTCTTACATTTAGTAAGATGGTCCAACATATTTTTCGTCCCATTCCTATTTCCATCCGCAGCATAATCAACATCACAATAGTTGCAAAATGCCCTAGGACGTGGTGGGTCACCAACATGCTTCTTTGTAAAGAAAGACCAAACCATAGATTGATTCTTTTTTTTTGGTTTAGGTGGTTCACTACTTGGTGGGGAATTTCTGAAACATCTTCCTCCTCAACCATCATATCCTCATCCTCTAAACTTAATCCATTGCATCAACACTATTATCCGAACAATTACGAGAACGAGAACGAGACATAGTGTCTACAAGGAAGAAAAAAACAAGTAAGGATCATGTGAAATTGTGAATCCACCATATTTAATCAAGACCTTGAACAAACCTAACTAATTCCTAAAATAAATAATATATGCAAACATATGGAACGGCCACAATACATCACAAAAGATATCAAACATGAATTGTTAACATTACACAATGAATTCCACTGAACATAGGGAACGAATCAGAGTATACTTTGCCCCCAAGTAATTAGCCTGTCTGTACATAGAAATTTAATATGGCCTACGTAGAAATTTAATATGAATTGTTAACATCACCATCTATTAAATGAAAATTAATCAAATAAAAGATATCAATCGGGTTACTTCAATACACCACAAATAACAATCTCGAGCAATCAAATGTAACCTAAACTTTTCACGAATTTGTTAACATATATGAGAAGTTAATATGGCCTAAGTAGAAATTTAATATGAATTGTTAACATCACCATCTATTAAATGAAAATCAGCCAAATAAAAAATATCAATCGGGTTACTTCAATACACTACAAAATAACAATCACCTGCACTCAAATATAAACTAAACTTTGCACAAATTTGTCAACATATATGAGTTAATATTCGAATTTCGAAGTGGGTTTTCACAAATCTGTTAAGGGTTAACATACATGGGCGTGGGCAGTGGGCAGCAGCAGTGGCGTGGGCAGCGGCAGTGGGTGTGGCTGCTCTGGGGAGGGGGCTGGGGCCGTGGGTGTGGGTGTGGGCGTGGGCGTGGCTGAGCTGGCCGGGGAGGGGGCAGTCGGGACTCGGGAGGGAGGAGCACGGAGCAGATTTTTTTTGTTCTTTTTTTTTTTTAAAAAAAAGTGTGTTGTTTTTTAACTTAACGCGTGGGGCCCGGGGGGGGAAGGCAGGCGCCTTCTTTTGAATCTTTTCTTTTTTTTTTTTTTAAATATATTAATGCGGTCCGGTCCGGACCGCATTCTTAAAAACCCTGGACCGGACCGGACCGCATTATCCGGTTTATAAAATCCGGTCCAGACCGGACCGGATTTAACTTGTAAAAACCACAAAACCGATCCGGTCCGGTCCGGTTTTGATCACCCCTACAAATGACAAGTTTTGACACGTCAGTACGAATAATAACCTGTATGTTGCGTGTCCCCCTCATCCAAATCAGATGATCAACGAGATCACTTGTCGTGGGTGGTCCTGTCAATCAGGGTATTTATGAAATTGTTCAGGAACTTCATTATATTGCTCGCCGTTACTGGCTGTACTGCCAAACCTTATCGCAGTTGTTTCCTTCCATTTTCTCGGAATAAGAATGAGCTCAGAGTTTTCTACAAAATGCTTTTGCAGCACTTGGACTTGCCATTTTTCTCATGGTTTTGATTATCCCAAAAAACAAGCTTGGGTTCCAGGATTGAATATGTGGGAAGTGCTTGTGTTGTACTTATCCTAGTATTTCTCTCCCTTGGGATAGTTATAAGAGAAAAACTCAATATATGGAAAGGCAAGGGGAATGCTCTAAATGATCCTGCCCGGGTGACAATGGTAGCTAAAAGTCCACCAGTGTTGGAGTAAACTCCATCGTCACCTGTAGAAGCTCCAGCGAGTAAGCGGATGCCAGATTCTTGCAAAAGCATCATCTTCAAGCCACCGGACAGAGGTGAAGACTACACCGTATTGCAAGCCATTTTCAGCACGGAGATGTTAATTTTGTTCCTAGCCGCAACTTGTGGTATCGACGGGGCACTGACAGCTATTGCCAACTTGGGCCAGGTCCGTAAATCACTAGGCTATCCAACTCCCAGCATCACCACCTTCATGTCCCTCGTGAGCATTTGGAATTATCTCGGATGAGCCAGTACGGCCGACTTCGCTTCTTGAATTATCGTTAAGTTCAACAAGATCGTGGTGGCCCAACGACGATGACTTTGCACCGGGGCCTTGCCGAAAACAGAGAAGCTAATCGATCACTTTGTGAGGTTCGGAAATGGGATTAGGTTGGCTAGGGTTAGAAACGAATTAGGACTTTTCTCTGGTGACTGTCGGGAGAGGGTGGGGTTAAGTGGTGTTGGGGATGCTGAGGTGTAAATGAGATTTGGGGTAAATCCAACGTGTCATCTAATTTGGATGAGGAGGACATGCAACAGTTTGAGTCGTGCTGACGTGTCAATTTTTTGACAAGTGAACACCTGCCGTTAATAGGTTAACTCTCATGGGACAGAGGGACCTATATATTTTTGCCTAAATAGATTACTCCAGGGACTAATTTGTCAAAAGTGTTACCCTAAGAATTAATTTCTTAAAACATTTTATCACAATAATCGATTGTGCAATTAAGCCTAAAATTAATGGGACTTGTCATACCTAGCATGCTAGGTGATTTGGAAATTGAGGGTGACCCATAGTTATTGATAATTGATTAACATGTGTCCCATTACCCATGTTGGATTTGTTCTATTTACTGGATCACTCGAGTTGACGAAATGATCACCTCAGGAAAAAAAAAATTTCTACAGGAAACGATACTTACCCTAAGGACTAATTTGAGATTGAGCAATACTCCAAGGATTAATAGACTAATTAAGTTTTTTATTAAACAAAGAAAAATGATATTTTAGTCCTTAGGTTTTCACCACTTTTATTTTTTAGTCCCTACATTTTTTTTTTTCAGATCTTGGTCCTTCAAAAGAACCCTTCTGTCAGGGCTCCGTCAACTTTTTTGCCATGTCTTTTTTGCCTTCTTTTTTTACGTGAAGGATTTTGGATAGATGGTGTTGAGGTTGGTCAGCGGGTCTCGAGATGTTGGGAACCTTTGTGATTGGGCTTTCTAAATGACATGACAAAAAGATGATGTGCCAGGCCCTTCTGTTAGGGAAACAGATAGAGCCCTGGCGGAATGGCTCTTTTGTCAAAAAATAAAAATTGAAGGACCAAGATATGAAAAAAATAAAACCAGGATTGAAAAAAAAAAAAAACAAAATTCTAGAGGGACTAAAAAATAAAAGTGGTGAAAACCAAGGACTAAAATGTCAATTTTTCCATTAAACACTAATCGCAATAGCCCATAACCTTGTACTAATTTGGTACATTGTTTTTTTTAAAAAAAAAATTACCCAAATAAGTCTCTGTAGTTTCACTTTGTGACAAATTGCTCCATGTGGTTTCAACTTTAAAAATTTGATCCCTGTGGTCACCAAACGATGCACGGGAGTCTCTCCGTCAACCCCTTAATAGAATACGTTGACATATTTAATTTTGGTCATTTTTAATTTATATTTGGTCTATAACACTTACATTAATTTATTTTCTTCATTTTCTTCACTATTAAGCTATCTTATTGTTAAACTAAGTAATTTGGAGGATTTTAATTTATATTTTGGTCTATACCATATACATTAATCTATTTTCTTCATTTTCTTCAATATTAAGGATTTAATTTTTTTTAAAAAAAATTAATTTGGATAATTTTTTAATTTAGATTTAATTATAATCTTCTATTAGTCTATATGCTTTATTTTCTTCAATATTAAGGTATCTATTTTTATACTAATTAATTTGGACGATTTTTAATTTATATTTTGTTCTATAACCCTTCCATTAATCTACTTACTTTATTTTCTTCAATTTTATGGTCCATAATTATTAAACTAATTAATTTTAATCATTATTTATACATGTGGACCAAAAAAAAAAAACAAAGCTTCGAATGACCTAAAACCATTTTACCCCAAATCACAAAACCTTCACTTCCAACTTCTCCATTGCGTTTTTCCTCCATCACCGAACCTCCACTTCCATTCGCCCTTTTTCCCCAACTACCGCGACTTGCACAGTTTCTCTCTCAAATTTTTGTCTTCATCATAGTGCCTACAACCTTTGGCGGAAGCTTTGGTGCCATCTTTTCCTACTCTTATCCTTCTGCAATGTCCTGAGGCTTTTCCCTCTGTAAATTACTAGGATATGAAAATTGGAAGTAGATGAGATTACGGCTATAGTTGGCTATAGTTGCAGTGAATTAAACGAAAATTGAGAAAACGGCTATTACATTACATTGCATTCTGTTTTTTGTGGTTATAACAGCTCACACATTTATTAATTTTAAGGAGGTGACGGACAACAAGTTAGGAGCCTAACGGCCTTCCAAATCTAAACTCCAACGGCTGGGAAGTAACCCATAAAAGATGAATAATTTACAGAAGGCAGCAAACTAATAGAACTAGGAAAAAAAGAGACGGAGAAGAGCCCGCCGTGAGGTGAGAAGCCGGCCTGCTCTTCTTTATTGTTTGGGGTTATCTACTCTTCCTTACACTAGCAAAAAAGATATATTTAATTTTTCCATAAACGCGTATACTCAACGTTGACACCGTTATAATTTTCACCTTTTTTAATAAAAAAAAAGCGCACATCGAATTAAATCAAGTCAATTGTCAAACCAAACAGTTTTGGATTAGAAAAATATCCCAATGCGCGTAGAGACTTTGTGTTAATTATCTGCGTATTGACTAAAGAATACTTACTCAGCACGCAAGCAATTATCGCTGTGTCTATAAAGCAGTTCATGGTTAATAGATCTTTGCTCATCCTCTGAAACAGCAGATCAATCTAAATTCTAATGGGTTACGAGGCCGTTTCAACTGAAGAGCCAGCAGCGCCTCTGAACATGCCCTCCTACGGCGTGTTAGTGTACACGAAAAAGAAAGAGAAGAAGGAAGAAGAAGAAAGGGAAGTTTTTCTCCAAGAAATCGTTCTGGATTTGTTGCTCAAACGTCGACGTTAGGAGCAGCAGCGGGGGTGAGGAGAAGGAGGAGATCAAGAAGGAGAAAGAAAAGGATCAGAAAGTTGATTCGAAGCTGAAGAAGAAGAGGAATATGTTCTTGTGCTGCTCAAACGTGGAGTTTGAGACCGAGGAGGACAAAGAGAAAGTCCTCTCGTACATGGAGATCAGTAAAGCTAAGAAATCTTGCTTGATGATGTGTTGCAGCAACGTTGAGGTAGGCCCATAGAAGTGATTCTTGGGCATAATTAAGAATATTGAGGGAGTGTGCGTATTATAATTATGTACTGGGTTTGTAACAAAGTCATGCGATTTTATCTGAATGTTTGTAATCAATAATGTATGGAGGTTTTTTTTTTTTTTTTTTTTGTATAATAAGGTTCTGTATTTAAGTTGCATCAGTTTTTAAATACAAAATAATGCTAACAATTATAAGAACAAATTTATTAGGATCCATTAATTCAATCGATAACAACTAAATTGGTTAACACTTCTTCATGATGTTATTGGATGTTTTTTTTTTTTTTTTTTTTGTCTTACATTATCGGCAAGATTTTAAGTTTTCCCTTATTCTTCATTGTTCATTACAAAAAAGATTGACTTTTAACAATGGTCTTTTTAGCAGGGTCGGAAAAAAAGATGCTAACGACAAATTGCACCGGCGTTTTATATTCTATACACTAAATGACACTTTTTGTTTAACCGCTGCAAAAAGTGAAGGTTTTTTTTTTTTTTTGGAGAAGTAGTAAGTGTATTAAAAAAGGTTAAATATACATAGATGTTGCTAGAAGAAGTCCTAGCAACAGAATTCACAAAACCCAGCATAACACAAACTAAGCTCTAAGTCCCAGGTACTGAGGTACATATGGGACCAAAAGCCCAAGGCTTAAATAGAGTTAAATATTGTCTCACCGAATCCTAAAATGGTTTATAGATTAAGATTTTCCTCCAGCTCCAGGAGTGGTCCCAGTCCAGAAAGTGCAGGTTTTAACGCAATAACAGTAGGTTTTAGCAGCGCTGTAAGAAAAACGCTGCAATAGATTGTTAATTTGGCGGCGTTTATTTTTCAACGGCTACAAAACGTATGAGCTGTTAGTGGCGTTTTGCAAAAACGTGCCAGTAGAAAATGTGGCTTTAGCAGCCTTTTATTTTAAACGCAAATAAAACGCTGCCAAAAATTGTATGGTTTAGCCGCGTGTCTAATGAAACGCCGGTACAAATGCTGGAAATTGTACTTTCAGAAGGAATCCTCATTTTTGGTTTTGATCCAGGAATATTGAGTTAGGAAGTTAGGAGCTTGTATTTAGGGGAGAGTACCGGTAAGAACTGGACGCCTATTTTGGCATCCGGTTCTGGTCCGTCAACCATTGGAATTTCAATAATCTGATATCAAAATTTTGGTACGGTACGGATGCCAGAATTCCGGCAGTAAAAATATAGGCTGATTTTGAGCCCGTTTTGGGCCCAAAAATTTTAATTTTTCGGACTTCTGATTCTGGGCTTATTATTTAATTGTTCGGCTTCTGATTCTGGGCCTATCTTGACAGTGAAATATGGGCTTGATTTTTTAGGCAAGTGTTTAAAGATGGATGTTGGATCCAAAATGGCAAAATTTAGTTAAATGTTATTGTTGGATTGGATGTTGGATCCAATACTTTTTTATTCATTTACATAATTACAATTCTATAATTTCAATTGCATTAAATTAATAAATCACATACATAGATTAATGAAAGAAAAATGATAAAAATAAATTTACAATTACAAATAAACATATAATAAAATCTACAAATAATACAAATTTACATTCTGAAAAAAAAAAAAATATTACAAATTGGATAGTTGAATTGAATGGAATAAAATGTTGGCCATTTAATCAAAACATTACTATCATATGATTATGTAGTGTTAGTTTTGTATGGTCTTTTTATTTATGCCCATAATATTTAATGACCAACTACAAAAGATTGGTCACTAATGACTAAACTAATTTAATTTTAACTAATGCATAACATAACACCTAATTGATTACTTTCCATTTTCCAAAACAATGAAACATCACCA
>CM025850.1:36724469-36837975 GCA_003952965.2 Morella rubra
ATTTGTTAGATGACAATAGCCCCTATATTATGGTTGCACAATGAGAAACAACATATTCATAGGTTGAATAATAAATGTCAGAAGAATATCAACCATGCTTGTGAAAGCTAGAGTAGAAGCACATGAAGATCACTGTGCAAGATGCAAGATGGATGCAAAAGAAGCAACAATTGAAGATGAAACAAACAGCCACATCAAGTTGAAACCATTTTTCCAGAATGAGACAAACTGAGCCAAAAGAGTTTGTTTGAAGACTTTGGAGAACATTTTTTAACAAGTTCAAACTTAAATTTTGACCTCAAATTCTGAGGTTCACAAAAAAAGAAGACACCTATATGAACGTCCAAAGCAAAATGCAGAAAGATAGGACATGCAAGCAGAGCCACCACTGAAGAGATTGGGGACAAAAAATTAGGAAAATGAGACTATACCTACCCAAAAGATCAGCCGCAATGAAGAAATGATCCAAAATGGAAGTAATTGAAAATGCCAACCTGGGGGTTTCTTGAGACCCAGTACATGTCACCATCAAAATCACCACCCGCTATTTCATCTGCCAACGACCGTGGACCTTTACATGGGAAGAATATAGCGTACTTTGCATTTCCAATGATAGGTTCTAGGGCCTTCACATACGTAGCCTTTAAAATATGAATGTCGCCAAAGTGTAAACCAGGATTCCTGTATACTAATACCTTCCCCGAAATTTGTCCATTGTCACTACAACATTGTGTGAAAAAAAAAAAAAAAAAAGAAAGAAAGAAAGACACGTCCACACAAAATATGTAAGTATAAAGAGAATATAATTAATTGTTATTCCAGTTGTTAGATATCAGAAAAAGAAAGCATATAATACCAAGAAGATAGAAAACATGTACATTCATATATTCTTTACATAGGATGGTCGGATCAAAAGGCCATTAACCTAAACTATGGCAAAAAACAAATTTTTTCCAAGGTTGCCTTATGTAGGAACGTATAGAGATAAGATATGCCATATGTTCCAAACTCAACGACAAAACAAGGTACTATTTACATAGTAGAAGAGAAAGAAATAGCCGGATAAATTTATTTTTCATAGTAGTGCAGTTTAAAGATCAGAGTAAAGTACAACCATGGAACCTTCTAGATTTTAAATAAAGTATAGCAGTTGGAATATAATTTTTTTTCAAATAGTTGTCCAGGAGTTTTATGGTTTCTTTTTCCTTCCGTATAATTTCAAATGCTTTCAACCCTATGGAAAGTGAAAGATGTTAACAAGTACACATACAGAATAACACAGACTTCATCACTTTCCAGGACTCCGGTGGGATCAGCCGTTCCCATTAGATAGAAACATTCAGGTACATGAAGCTTTCCAGATTTAAGACTCTTCTTTTCCTCATCCATCAGTTTGGATAGACGATATTGCAAAAACGATTCATCTAGCGGAATCCCTGATAAAATCATTCTTGCTACACTATAATCATCCATCTCACCATGGCTGATAGAAACTGCATGAAACAAAAGATTTGCAGAAAATCGATCAAAGATGAATTGCAAACTTTTAAATGGTAAGGAAATAGTTTTTTATTGAAACAGTAGAAAGCCGATAAGAAACAAATAGAATTATTCATCATGGAAAAAGAAGAAACTTGATGCCAGAATTGTAAATCTATGCATAAAGGGATAGCAACACAGAAATTTTTTCTCCCAATTAGGCCAAAGACAACAAAAATAGGATAAACATAATGGCATCCCATAAGCTATAAGTTTTATCAGATAGACTACCTCTTAGGGCTGCACGCTTATTGGAAAAGGCACCTTGAGCATCTCTTAAAGCATTTAAAAGTATATCCATGAAATATTCTCTTGGGACCCCTCCATAGCTTAAAAGTGCAATCAAAGGTCTTGATAGATATGTTCTCTTTGGCTGATTGCTGTCAGATTAGAACTCAAACTTAAAACTTCGCCTAAGGCAATAGAAAATCATATATAGAAGCACTTACAATGTAGCTGACAACAACTACTGATCGTTCTTTATGAATAAAGTCGGTAAATGCTTGGCCAGGAGCATTTAAGTTATGATCATCAGTAATACTCATAAAAAAGGAACTAGTTTGGACCAATAAATTAAATAGCAAGTAAAACTAAATTACCGTAGGTCCAAGTCTTCCATGATTAGCCTAAAAAACTGAGTCTCAGTCATCATTGAATAGACTAGATTCATTTATTCAATGAATGTGTTCCACATTTTCATGAACCATCTCAAGAATACTCTGGTGACCATGTGGATTATCCCATGGCAAGCACATATGAGAAGGAATCAACTTTCCACAGACGTTATGTCAAGCACAGGAACCAGGAAACTACGGCATAAGGATATAGAAAAAAGACGAACAAAGGTGGCTCGTTTAGTCTCCAAATAAGTGTTGGACATGGAGCGATGCAAATCTCACGGCCACAAGTGTCTAACAAGCCAGTCTTTGAAAAG
Source organism: Morella rubra (assembly GCA_003952965.2). NCBI lineage: Eukaryota > Viridiplantae > Streptophyta > Magnoliopsida > Fagales > Myricaceae > Morella > Morella rubra. The sequence continues at coordinate 36,726,943 of CM025850.1, forward strand.
GCTTTTGGAAGAAAAATCCGGTTAAAGATGCATCTATGTATTTTATTGTAAATATTTATCCCAGACTTGACCACTCGAGTTCTCTGGAGCCTGGAAGCTATATCATTGAGATTCATGTGTCCTCCCTTACAAACCCCAGTTATTTGAAGCTTCCAGTGCCTCCCAGTATATGGATAGTAGACTTTATACGTGAAAATTCTCTTTATGTGTAAAGATTTGTTGGACTTCAAGGGTAGTTCATCTCACTAGTAAGGAAAATGAACACAATTGACAGGACTTGTAATTAATGGCCAGAATTTTAGTGTTTCAAACCTATATGCAAAGAAGGATTTCATACACATTTTAATAATTTATAGAGCACTTTCTCACTCTAAAATCTAAGGTCATTTTTACACACATTTGAATAATTTATAGAGCATTTTTTCCCGTTAAAACTTCAAATTTATAGAATCAACACTTGAACCATATGATAGTTGTCATCCACACCCCCCCCCCCCCCCCCCAAAAAAAAAAAAAAAAAAACAAAAAAAAAATCTCCAATTTCATTCTGTTTGACTTAATTTTCATGCTTATCACATGATTCCAGAAGAAAAAAAAATAAGCATGTGCTCATGTAAAATTGTGATAACTATGCAATTTGCACGTTAAGAATCATGGAAATTGGGGAAAGTTTGACAGTAGAGGGGACAGTGCAGCTGACCTCATAGTGTAGACTAGGAGAAACAATTTGTGTAGTGAATTTAACTGCTGTTAGGCAAAGGTCGACTTTTCATCAACCCCAAGCTTTACCTAGATGCAAATGAACCTATTTCATGTTTCTAAGAGAACATGCTAGGGAAATTTCCTTCACCATAAGCAAATTCCACATTGACATTGGTTACCTTCCTTTTTGCCTTGATATCAATGATTTTCCTTTTTCCAACTTTGATGTTCAAGCACATTTTGTTCGTTTCAAAGAAAGACCATTTTCAAAGAAAAATGAGAGAAAATGACAACTCATTAACATGACGGAAAGTTGCGCCACGTTAATGTCAATGGATATCATAGCTGGCCATTTTATGGCCAATTCAAAATTCAAATTCGAAATCAAGATTCAAAATCACGATATTAATCTCTAGTACAGCTTTTCTGATTATTTCCTTTCCTTGTAGAGCTTGATTGTACAGCTTTTATTTCCTTAGGATTAACGTGATTATAGCGATGTAATCTTTATAGCATTGGAATCTGTCTATATAATGAAAGGCAACGACAGAGACAAGCATATAGTTTTTCTGCAATTCTTGTGTGTTTAACAGTTAACTGCAGAGCACACGTAAACAGCAAACCTAGAAAAGTGAGGGTCAAATGGCGAATACCTTGTTCCTACTATTTCCAATGAATTCTGTGTTCTAACATCTGAAAGTTCTGGATCCATCCAAACTTTAATCATTGAAGGTCGAACTTGAATTGTTCTAGGAGGAAGCTACAGCAGTTAATGCAGAAAACAATAAGATAACGCAATGTTAGAAAAAGAAAGGGGTAACTGCATCAAAACCAACAAGAATATAGAAGAAACAGAATGAAGAACCTCAGCAACAAATTACTACTGTCCGTTAGGACATCCAAAAAACACAACATACTAGAAATCTAAGTGAAAGAAGTACGCTTGAGGCTGAAATGATGTGAGGTTGAATAATATTCAATCATGAAAACTTTAATTGCATGATTTTCAGAAAGATGTTAGAGGCTATCTCCAACAAAACATTCCAAACAAAAGTGATATTTGATGAAGTAGATTTGAAATTCTGGGATCTTACAGTGAAAGATGCATATAACAAGTCTTTATATGACTAAACTCATGACCAAAGTCATATTTGCAATGTCGTCTAATCTGTTCCAATAATGTCTCTTGTCAAATGTTCTGTACATATTAAAACATTCTGTTCCAATAAAGGTTCAAATGAAAAGAACATCCATCAGCACTGGCATAGAGGATTTGCGTTTCTGAGCCATCATCATTTTGTTTGTTGGGGATAGCAAGCATATTCACTTCCACTTAAAGTTGGATCCTTTGGAAGCAACTTTCTAGAAGACTAATTACTACAATGTTTCTCCAACAAAAACAGGGAAAAAATTACCTTTTTATTGACCAAAAAAGTTCCCTTAACAGCAAAACCATTGTTAAATAGACGGAACTGGATAAGCAAAGGCTGAAAAATAGACAAAAGAAGTGAGAATGATTCTAACTCAAATTCGAACACACATCAATAAAGGCTCAAAACGAGAAAAGCATGCACAGCCACTAGAACAATGTACCGGTTCTCGGGTGTTAGATTCTAGGCCTTTCATTGCCGAAAGCTTACCAGCAACCTCATCAAGATTGGGATTTCTCTAGCAATGTTAACAAGAGAACATCACTCAAAAAATAAGTTATGTACCCAGAAGATTAGAGGGGATATACTTGTTAGAAAAATATGGAAGAGAGGATGGCACCATGGAAACATAACACATCCAACCTCGTTCAGAATTTAAATCAATTTGAGAAGTGGAAATTGGGTCAGTTCCAAGAAACTAAACTTTTTGATATTCATTACTTCAAACTGCACTAAATGGTCAGTAAAAGCAATTTCTTTGAAGGAAACAAATACAAAATGACAAACCTCAATAGGTTCATCTTTGATTTTCTCTCCTTTGTATAAATTACTTGGGCAATGTAAAGCTAAATCCTCTGATATGAAACCAGTTCCATCTGTATGAATTCTATGTTTTCCACCTTTATCATAGACAACATTTCCATCACTACCCTGCGATCCTCCAATAGGTAAGAGAGGCATGAAGAACACCATGTTAAAAACAAACGAATTAGTAAAAGGATTTAGAAAGAAAAAAAAAAATTGACTGTAAACATATTCATGGGACGCAAGATATTTTATTGGAAAAAATAAGGCTTAAATAATTAGAACATCATACCGTGCAGAATACATCCTCAATTCTTTCAATATTGACAGATGCTAAATCAACTTCCAGCTTCATAGTCTTGGACAAGATAAGAGAAAATCTGATTTGAAAATAAGGGTAGTACCAAAAAGCATTAAGAAAAATGCTTCAATATTGGTTTCCAAAAGATATTATTTGAATTGTCAACATACCTAGCCATGTAACTGGCCACACTAGGCAATCCATGTGCATGCATGAATAGAGATCTTGCTTCGTAAACAGTCTTATTGTGTAAGATATATTTACTCTGAGCATTACTTGCATTGGAGTCTAGATGAATGAAATAACACTTCACGGGTGACGAAGTTGGGTTTTTTTTCTTTTCCTCTTTCCCTCCATCTTTAAATACTGATCAATAAACATATAAAAATGTATTACTTGAGCTAGGTCTTTCACGAAGTCAAAAAAGAAATAAAATTAGGTTTATGCATTACATTGTCACTAGCAAACAAACTATCACTCAAATAGAATAAGAAGAAATGGGAAAATATAGGATCCACTGAGGAATCATGGACTACTAAAGTTGAACCCATGTGCGATCCTATTTCCAATAAAAGCAAAGACAAAAGTCAAACTTGTCAATCTGCCAAAGCAACAGTCAACACCATAGCCAAAACCAAAGATCAAAAGAAAGCCTCAAAAACCTTCAGACCGTTTACACAAATAAGTTAGGTCAGGATGAACTTGCATTGCCTGTTTAGGTGTTTAATTTGAAGCAGTACATCCAGAGTCATCAATTATAGATGGCTAATCGGTGTTTTAGATCATATAAGAGAGACAACAAGGAAAAATAAATGATCACGATTTAAAGTCTCTTCCCTAATCTAACGGCCTTCATACAACACTGACTTTTCCAAAGGGAATATTACACTCCTTAACCATCAAAAAAAAGAAAATGCACAACTCTCAGTGAAAAGGAAAGTGAATGAATAGTGAATCAGAAATAGGAGAGAGTTCCAACACTTCATTCAGGACATAGAATATTAAACTAATGAATACTACTGAATTGTGGCAAAACTACACCACACTTTGGGTAACAATGAAAACAATAATAACAAAACCCGAAAGAACCCAAAATATAAATTTCATTTCACCAATCACTTGAAGGACAGCTCACCAAAAAAATAATAGCGGCGGTTACCAACTTGAATCCCTTCTCTTGCAATCTTACAATAATGATCATAGGAAAGGTTATATCGTCTTCTCCTGTCTGCCACCTCTTCAGCAAACTTGACTACTAAAAGGTTCTCATCTCCTACAACCCTTTGCAGATGAGTTTTTGTTTTGTGGAAATAAGGTCCCTGATATAGGTTAAATGAAGCATCAATATGTTGAGCACAAAATACCTTGAAGTGATAAATTGGTAGATGAATTAAATGTAGAAAAAAGAAAAACAACATAAAGATGGCAATTCAGAAGAAGATATTACTTTATAAGAAGTTCCGATATCTGCTTAGTAATGTGATTCTCTTACAATTAACATACAACATGTTTAATGTGTGCTCTTTAAGAAAAAAACAGACGGCTCCTATCTCCTGAAAGAGCAGACATAAATAGAACATATCACCAGCACAAGATCAAGCCCTGAAGCAAACAGGAATAGCACATAGCACTGAACAAAGCTGATGTAACAGGAAAGTACCAAATAGCAATCCTTCATGAAAACTAGCATATCCCTACAACTCACAAATTTTTCTTGTGATAATAATAATGGTGCATTTCATTTTAGTCTTATTGCATTTCCATGAGCAAATATTCAGCTATGATGGACTAGAGCCTCATCAACTTCTACACTAGCACTTGATGTACACCTTCATGAGCTCATATAGAGTTGGAAGTCTTATCCTTGAAATAGAAGTCAGATTATGTGAGCATACATACATGCTTGTGTTTAAGCAGATACGCTTATATAAACAATGGAGGAGTATACAAACCTTAAACCTGTATTTCCCATCCACAGAAACATGACAGTGATAGAGGTGTGTATTTTTGGCATCCCAATGAAGAGTCTGAAAGACAAGAACAAGACAAAAAGGTAATTAACCCAATATTTGCAGTTCATAAAAATAAGAGTGAAGATTGAATGAAAGAAGCTAACAATGACGGACAGCATTTTTCCTCTCAAAAGTCAAGAATTATAGGGAAACTTATTTGACATTAATCAACCATAAGACAAAAAATATTGTTCATATTCTATTTATCCAAAAGCTGAAATAGCTCATCAACATAGTGCGGTGTAACAGATGCTACTAGTAATAGGTAAGATGGCTCTAAAAGTAGGGATTAGATATTTTCATGGATCTATTCTCATTGAGAATGGACCTTTTAATCCAAGAACGTGTTACCACCAGTCATTAATAATTAGGCTTCCCACGTTAGCATATCACATAAAAACCAGATCTTAGTCTTCTCTTTCTTACATGTTCTTTTTCTTTTTCTTTTGATAAGTAAGATAAGCTTTGGGAATTCTTTGATTAATTCATCTAGAACGTAAAAAGACCACAACCAAAGAGTCAAGCCCAAATTAATGAATCACCCATTAAAATAAAAGAGCAAAGAGAACAAAGAAGACATCGATATTTCAGTTTTACATACTTGAAACCCCCAATGGCTCTTAAGATATTATTTGATACAAATAGCATTTTAAGGTTTTTCCTGATTTTTTAATCAAGCCTACATAGTTGTCTTGGGAAAATATACACCTATTTCCAAGGTGGGGGAAAAAAGGACAGCGGGCTTTTCAGGTATTAAGAAATTAGGTGAGAACAAAAACAAATTACAATCATAGGTCAGCAACAATTAGAACACACTATTCACCATTCTCCGGTCTTCTTTGTCGATATTTTGGCCCAAGGCTTTCCAAACTCTTTCTTCAAACTCTAACATTCCTAAATGTTTCCAACTTTTAATTTCATCGGTAGAAATATTAATATCTTCGAGCTGGTGTCTGTGGGAAAAAAGCATGCCAATATTATGAGCAGTGTAAGTAACCACAACTAACAAAAGAAAGTAAAGAAACAAAAGAAAAAAATACACTTACTCTCCTAAGTAACTCAGTATTAGGAACGCCTTTCGGAACTCAAGTTCAGCCCAGGCCTGTAACTTGGGACTAACAGCATTCTCTGAACTCAAACTTGAAGAAAATGAGTCTCTCGGATTCCCTTGAATTTAGTATTGGGAGTGAGTAATAGCATCACATGTCGGCAAAAAATGCACCAAAATAACATCATATAGTATCATTTGCTTTATAACATACAGAATGAATTCAAGCAAATGACACTCGTATATCTGTGTCATACATTTTTGAACAGAACACTCCCAAACATAAAAATGAACACAGAAAAGTTCCAATGCTAGAAAGAAGCATACAGAGCCTGAGTGTGGTTTTGGGTGAAATCAAAGCGGGGAGTGCCCAGAGGCTGATCCGGAGCGGTGGGTATTTTGGAAAAAATTTCCCCCCACCTGGTTATCCTACCCCTCAATTTTTTTGGAAAATTATTCATGTCTACACAAATTTTAAGGAATTTAGTTAATATTAAGAAAATTCCTATGATTAAGGAATTTTGAAATTTCAATTGAACTTCTAGCTTTTCTACGCAAATATATTGCCTTAGAGTTTTAGAAATACAAAAGCTCGGGCTTCTTTTGAAAAACAGTTTTTGAAGTTGAAATTTTCTTTTCAAAGCAAATATTATCACCTTTAATAAGACTATTTCATCTCTCATCACAATCAAAACTTTTGAACTTTTGAATGACTGCTTTTCTTCTGCTCTCAATCTTTTTTATCTCTTTTCAGGCACATCGCAGATGCTATTGCTGCAACTTTAATTTGGATACATCAAAAAATTAATTCGCCCCCCTAAAGAAATATCCTGGCTCCGCCACTGCAGTGAGTGGCCACCCGAGTGCCTCTCCGTTCTCTGCAATCAGAGTTTCAAAAATGGGCACCAATCGTCCCAGAAACGTAGCACTATAACTACAAGCAAGACCGTAAAGGATCGCTAATTTGCATTGGGGACGATGAACTTAAAACAGGGGCTCCGGACAACTAACAATCTTCAAAGACTTTTATGGGGAAACACAGTCTGGGAACTATCTTCCACCGGCTAAAATTAAAACGTGTACAGGGGGCAAAAGCAAATGGAGCAAGAAGCTGAAGACAAAGCCCTTCTACAAAAAATATGCCCCACGTGACCAAAGAACCAAAGCAAACTAAAACAATAACGGTCGTCAGCAAACCCCGAATTTGAAATTTCTACGTCAAACGATCATCACCACACACAAAAGAAACCTCGGGATTTAAAGGGAGAGAGCGCTCGGAGAATTAGAAGGAGAGAGCGAAATGTCCCAAGTACCTTGACGCGGGCTCATCACGGAGCGGGAAGCAGACGAAGGGCTGGGATTTGGAGAGATTCCGGCCATCCTCTGAGGCGAATTATAGGGAGCTGTGCGGAGCATGTAGTGGATGAATCCGCCGAGGCTTTTTTTTATCTTAGAGGATGAGATATCACGGAGGAGCTCAAGAGCCTTTTCTTCGCCTCGCGAAGCTAGCTCCTGCAGTACGTCGGCTGTCGGGAGCGTCTGATTCTGCTCCCTGCAGATTTTCTGGAGCAGTTGCTCCACCGCGTGAGGGAGCGGGACATGCACTTTAGAGCGTTCCGCCATCAGACACAGAGAGAGTGTGTGCGTGTTATGTGTAATATGCTTCAACGAACAAAACCGTGAGACACTTCCCGCTTCAAGTTTCATCAAACTTGAAAGTGTGTCATTATCTACAGGTAGAGGGTGTACCGGATTTTCGCCAGCGTCCGAACAAGTGTACAGTGAAAAGGCGCTGACGAGAAACAGTTACGAGTACCACTCGTCCGACGTGTCGTTTCACCAAAAGCAACTGTCAGATGGCCACAAAAACAGAGACAATAAAGAAGCGGGAAAAAAAAAAACAGGACAAGGAAATGGAAATTGAGACAACGATTGGTTGAATTAAAATTTAGAAAAGAAAAACGTTTTCAAAAAGCATTAAAACAAAATAATAAATTCCAGGATAAAAGCAAGAACAAAATAAAAGCAAAAAGCTTTTTCTGCTAACGATTCCATCGGTAAAGAACGTCGTTTCAGTACGGAGGGGACGTCTTTCTGAAAAGATTTCAAGAAAAAGCAAGGACAAAATAAAAGCAAAAAGCTCTTTCTGGTAAAAAACGTCGTTTCAGTACGGAGAGACGTCTTTCCGAAAAGATTCCAGGATAAAGCAAGAACAAAATAAAAGCAAAAAGCTTTGTTGGTAAAGAACGTCGTTTCAGCGCGGAAGGGACGTCTCTCTGAAAAGGTGTTCCTGCTTTGATTGTTTAACTTGCTTGCTAACCTTCGTAAACTTGGAAGAATTTGTGTATACCGCTATTTCTACGCCCTTGGGTCGGATTTACGCGGAAAGGAATCAAAGGATTTACGCGGAAAGAATCGCTAGCAGAAAGAGCTTTTTGCTTTTATTTCGTACTTGCTTGGCCGGTAACATGGTGCTGGGTCGCCTGGGTGTGCATAAGCGGTAGCCGTTTTGCCCTCCCTTGCTACCTTACCGTTTATACCGGTGATGAGTTTTGTCTCATCGGTAACGCTGACACCGATTACCGGTTTAGCGGTACCGGTAACGGTTTTACACTTCTGCCAACTCCTGGCAAATAGACTTAAGAAATGTGATGTCAAGACTGATTTCTTATCCTAAAGCTGCTTTCATCCGGGAAAGAGTGATTTATGAGAATACGATTATGGCCCGAGAGGTATTCGACTCAATGAAGTCTAAAAAGGGCAGAAGTAGATTGATGGCTACCAAACTGGATATGGCTTGCGCCTATGACCGAATGGAATGACCTTTCCTGACAAAAATTATGCAGTGTTTTGGGTTTAGTGAGCGTTGGTTCCAGTTAATTAATCAGTGCATCACAACCACCTCCGAACTCGATCGTATTAAATGGCAGCGCTTATGGACTGTTCAATCCCCAACGTGGGTTGCGCCAGGGAAACCCCTGTCCCCTTTCTTTGTTTATATTTTGGTTATGAGGTTTTGTCCCGACTCATATTTTGTGCTGAGAGGGAGTGGATCATTCATGGGGTGAAAGTTGCTAGATCAGCCCCCCTTTGTCCCATTTAATGTTCATTAATGATGCGATCCTGTTCAACCGAGCCAATCTGCAGGAAGCAGGAGCAAAGTATATGGGTGTTTCGCTCTCCTCTTCCCTCTGTCCCGGAAACATGCTCTAGCTAATATCAAAGAGAAGATGAAATTAGTGGCGACGCCGATCCCCTCTTACCCCATGTCAACACTATTATTTCCAAAAGGGTGGTGTGAAGAAGTAGAGAAGTTCATAAAAAATTTCTGGTGGGGGCATTCTTCTATATCTCCTCAGCATTATACTCCGAAGTCATATGGATCTATTTGCCAACCTCGTGATTTTAGTGGTTTGGGTATTTGACGGCTCTTTGATGTTAATTGAGCACTCATCACAAAAGCTAGGGCGGTTGATACGTACTCGGCTAAATGAATTTTGGGTCCAGATGATGAAGGCTATCTTTTTTTAGGCACCCAGAAGATCAAAGTTGTTCTTGGACCTGGCGGAGACTGTTGGCTATACAGGATATCTTGGGCAAAAGCCTGTGTTGTTTGCCGAAATCGACCAGCTCCCTCAGTATTCAGTCCGATCCCTGGATCCCATCTCTCCCTGATTTTCTTCCAGTTTTATCTCCAGAGACCCTCTCTATGGTGAGGCTTCTATCCTTCTTTCTGCTGCTTCTGTCGCTCGGGATAAAGGTTGAGCGCACGTCATTTTCCAGTCTTGATTGCCAGATGTTATGATTCAGGATCACGTTTCTCCCCTGAGAGTGGTCATTTTCAGATTCCTCCAGGTGATTTTTTGTCTGGATCCCAAGGAAAATCAACGTTTTTGCTCGTCAAGCTGAGTCTTCGATCTCATTTTCAAGGGTTCCTCGACGTGGATTCTATCCCTGGGGCTCTTGCTTCCTGGCTTGGTTAACGTAGTTGTTTATTTCCTTTTTCAGTTGTATGTTTTACTCAGAAAAAAAAAAAAAAAAAAACGAAAACAAACTCTTCTTAAATATACAACCTGCTTTTTTACATTACCTGTTAACTTCCACCCATAAGTTGTAAACTCCTTACATGCTTGCGTTCACAGGTGAAGGCCTGTCTTCAAGTTTATTCAGAACAAAAATAAAGACAAGAGCTATGATCAGCATCCTTTTCAGAAAAAAACAAAAACAAAAAAACAAGTATTCACGGATCTACATGTTAACAACACACGTTGCAAATACTTTTACTGGGAAAGAAACTTACAAAGAAATCGTAAATACAAGTGTAATCGGTGGTGTATCAACATTTGCGTGCTGGATGCAGCCAACTGTCTGCCTTCCCCTGAATCAGTCCGCTAAATCCAACCCATTGATCAATTACTTCGCAAATGTTTGTATAACAGGAAGAAAGGGCTTCCAAAATTTTCCCTTCCCTTTTTCAAGTTTTCATATTCTCTCAGCATCATCATTCACAAGCAAATCTATGCTTGTCCAGAACTTGCAGAGGCACCTTTGTACAAATAAAATGAGCTGCACTAGCTTTCCACTGGGTCAGCAGACCAATCATGGCAAGGTAGGGTTCATATGTCCCAAGCCCATAGATTCTGCAACTTCTCTAGCAGTAAAATTGTCTGCTTGTGCCTAAACATTGCAAAGAACACACATATCCAGAGTCAGATGCATACACTTCACACCTCCTTTTCAATAACATTATCCACAGAGTACATGCCGGCATGTTCACAATCGTAGGAGATAAGATCCCAACTATCATGTAATGCAACAAAAAAGACTCATCAAATCATGCTTTAAGAAAGCAACTAAATTATTTGAGACATCATAAAAATGTATGTCTACGCGCATATATATCAGAAAAAAGTTTCAAATATCTATCATGGCTGAGAGCATACTTCCCATAGCTGTTTGCAGGCAAATAACGCGCATAATATCAGAAAAAAGTTTCATATCTATCATGAAGCCGAGGCAAATGAAGCCGATGCACAGATACATCAAGAAGAGATGTACAAATACCTGCAGATGATTTATCATGGTTATCAAACAATTCAAGTCCGTCTATATAATTGTCCTTATTAGTGCAATATGAACTCCTCTTACCAGATAAATAAGCAGGAAAACTCGAGCTGTTGGATACCGCCAGAGAAATCTTGTGGCCCTGACCGCCCCTGAATCTAATAGTTTTGCTGCCTTCTGCAACTGTACAAGGTAAGTTGAACACAAAGTCAACTAAAGAAAGGAAGGGCAGCAATGGTGCGAGGTAGTAGAGCAGGAATACCTGTAGGCTTGCACCAACCATATGGCGGTGATACAAGGGAAGAGGCCTGCAGTTTTGACTCCATTAGGAACAAACTGGAAGTATGACGGTTGAAATTATGCATGAAATGTAGGCAATCAAGATTACATGAAAATTTTAGAAAAGACATATACCCCTTAAGTTAGAGATAGCATAAAAAGAGTAGAAAAAAAATGAAGGCGCACTGTTGCAATCACTCTTTAATGAACCTTTGGCCTTAGCCAGTCACTCAGTTGACCTATAGGGAGGAGCACCACAAAATTGAGGAGAATCTATTGTTCTAGAGGAAGAAGAAAAGAACAACAGTCAGAAAGAAATAATAAGGCTGCATGATTCATCACTAGATAAGAGGTCTCCTGAAAGAATTGAGCAGGAAAATGTATGAGGTTTAAAATTTAAGTCTTCTAAAGCTAATAACATTTCAGCATAAAAAGCTTGCTACAAAGACCTTCATTTCCTCCCATCACATTGAATCGTAAAATTCAATGAATAAATTTTATGAAACCACTACGATTTTCTTCCTAGTATGAAATAAAACCATTATTACCAACTATGCATTTATCATATATCTGCAAACCAATTTACCAAATAACTCATCATACCAAGAATCAATAGCACTAATCACACCTTAAAACCAAACCCCATTCAAACCAACTCAAATAAAAAAATTGACTAGCTCTTCCAGCTCCCCCTCACTGTGCGGTGATTAACAACACCAACTCACTCCTTCATAATGCTTCCAAGCTGACTTCTATGAAAAGAAATCATGCAAGGTTTTACTTTTCAAACTTAAATTGGTTGAGATAGGGCCAAAATTTTCTCCCATGAATTTTCAATAGCTACAGCTTGTAAATGCTGCAGTCTAAACTTTAGATGACCATGTCTCCATCAAATCAGAGAGAAGAATTTTCTTCACACAATAAACTAAAGACTGATTAAGAAAGCTTATATGTCAACTTCAACAACAAATAATAATGTGCTCTCCTTATGATGAGACAAAAAGCATCAGCGGAAGCATCTATCTATTTCAAATATGTCAATAATAAACATAAGTCAACGTACTCAAGTGCTTTCATTTCACTGTCTTCTTCCCAAGTTGTAGATGCCCGTCGGGACACCCTACTTCTTTCGGCCTCTACCTGCTCAATGTAATAGTGAAATTAAAAAGCAAAATCAAAGATGTACCAGATATGAGATGATGAACCCCAGACAAAGAGTGACTCTGAATCAAGATGCAAAGCAACGAGCATCAGACCTGCACTTCTTGAATACGCCTTATTTCCTTCTCCAGTTGAAACTCTGCTGCAGCTTTTTCACTAGACATGGCCTCTAACTGCGTTTGCTTGTAGTACTGGATAAGATAAAATTTACAGGTATAACTCATCATCAGCTAAGGAGGAAAAAGAAAAAGAAAAGAACTCATCATGAAACTGGATACCATATAAGAACCAAATTAAGGGAGCATGCAATTTTGAGTTCAAGTTACCAATAGATCAGTTAGTTCACGGTAACGCTTCTCTAGCTCTATGTGCTCCTGTACAATGGCAAGCATTAATCATGTGTTGTAATCTCTCATGTTTACAGAACAAATCATCCCGTTAAAAATTAACCAAAAATAGAATAGAACATTAACAAAGAAATGCACATTGCTTGACTAAGGTCCTAAAAGTCGCAACAAAAAAGGGATAGTGTGATAACATAAACAAAAGTTCTCGTGTCCCAGTATAGCAAAAAAATATAAAAAAAATGGTAAAAGTACAAAATGGCATCATATCTGAAAGAACATATTTCTTCTACAGGATGTATCACCCCCTTGGTGCTCAAGATGCCATTTAAATCAAGGAAAGTTTAGAGCTTTTCATTCAATTTTTCTTCTTGGCTTCACTTTTATCATTCAATTTTAATACCCGTCCATTTTTCATTGTAGATAGAATTTCCTTATCACTAATTTTTGTCCATTGGTAATCACTAATATACAGATATACATAGAGACCCTATAGGTGCCCATATGTGTAACGGAATTCATAACATCCAAAGCAAATTTGGTGGGGGTATACCTTGCCTCATGATTGGTCCAATATCCATTTAAGAAGGGGATTGGAAATTAGAAGAATGATAAGAGTTCACGTTACAATTACACCACACACCTAGGTTCTTCTACGATTTGCCATCCATAGCAAGAACAAAAAATTGGGTCAAAAATTCGGTTAAAGCTGAGAGAAAAAACTCTGGTCTATGACATGACAAAGGATGTGGCAACAACTAGGGCAAGATTGGCAATAAAGGAAACATCTAGCTGCCTCTAGCAGTTGACAGGCCATTGTGAGTCTATTTATCCTTAAGCATTGTACCCATCTATGGCCAAATACAAATTCATTGCAGCAACAGATATACAGAAATTTAAAACGCATGTAGCCGTATCAATGTCAAGACAGATCCCCAGTTTTTCAGGCCTTGCTTCATTCAAATTGGCAGGCATGAAAAAGCCAAGGTTGGCAACCCTTCAACAGGCGCATTGGTTAGAGCAAAAATAAGAGCACATGAAACACCCCCTCCCCCACAAAAAATAAAAAAATCTCTCTTCCATTTCTGCGGGGGCATTTGAAGAAAGCCAAGAACAAAAAATGAAAGGTGAAAAGTAGATCAATCAGAGAGGTTACTTGACGTGAATAATGCTCTGCATCTCTTTTCATTGCAGCCATTTCTACCCTCATTTTTTGCACTTCAGCCTGAAATAAAACATCCAAAAATGTCATAGCAGACGAAGCCTTGACCTGACCAGGAAAAATCATAGTATGAATTTACCAAGATTTACATAAGAACATTGTCAGGCAAAAGGGATCCTTTAAGATGTTGAAAAATGATCTGCGAAGCTAATCACAGTGCCATGGCTTCAAAGAGCAATCAATAGAATAATTCCTTATCACCCCGAATACCAAATCCTAAACCTCATCCCTTAAAGAGAGGATAAGTATCATCACAAGAACTTAAGAGGGTTGAAAAATTGTTAGGCAAGCAGCAAGATATACTTGCCTCCAAAAAAGAAAGTTTGCCCTCAGCATCTCTCTGACCTTGGCGTGCACGTTCAACTTCTTCCTGCCATGCCTGGATCTTAACATGAAGAAAGAAAATATGTAAATAGATGGATGCTCCATCAGATGACCTTAAATAACTATTACCACTGCTGCTGAAGGACTAACTATTGGACTTAATTGTGTGTACTTAGCTTGATGGTTTCCTACCTAAACTACTTTACACGAGATGTGTTCCAACAGTAACAATACAATGCTTGTGAATAAGAAGTAGCCATATTCTAAATAGTACTAAGAAAGCAAAACCAGAAAGTAGAGAATCCACACAAGAAAGCGCCTTCAACATTCAAAAACAAAAGAACCTTGTTAGATTCCAGCTCCCATCTATCAAAAGCTCACTGCGAAACAGGATGTGCACATACACATTTCCCACTATAAACCAATTAAAACACTGAGCTTTGGTTACTCAGCGCATATAGCTTTGCACTGAAGATTCAAAACCCAGCGTCTCTTCATTTTTTTTATTCTAAATAATCTAAACAATAAGAATGAGAGAATTGGATTTGGTCAGACAATGTTATCCTTTTAGTCAAATCAAATCGGACAGACTTCACAAAAACATTTGTTCGTTGAGAATTACGAATCATTTGTCGATCATTTCACAACTCTTCCAAACAGAGAAACCATTGGTCCCTGAAAATCATACTGTCTCGGGAAATAATTCTTCAACTAAAATTTCATCAAAGGTGGTGTCTAGCGAGTGGCTAAGATTTTCAAATTCAAGGATTAGCTGCAATCTTAAAATGGATACCTGAATTACTTGATTTGCATCTTCTGGTGACTTCTTTTGTCCGCGACGAGCACGAGTTTCCATCTCTTGCAGCTCTTGATTTAAAGATGCACATTCTACCTAATGGCATAGGGTGGAAGAAAACTTAAATATTGGGAACTGAGAGCAAACCTTTATTATAGACAAAAAAAAAAAAATTTAGGATGGCTTTTTCTACCTCAAGCAGTGCCACGTTCTGCTCAAGCTCTGCAGCCTTTGCTGTCCTCTCATCTGCTATCCTCTAATTTAGGAAGCATTAAAGGTAATTCAATGAATATGATGAATATTACACATGAATGACAAGTATATATTTTTAAATTGCTAAAAAGGAAGAAAATGCACCAATTCTGAAGCTCAAAACTCAAGACCATGGGAGAAAATAACACTTATTTAGTCTATATTGTCCGGTATTATAACATAATATATTACGTAGTCAGCCACATACATGATGAGTGCTTACATTACCTGGATTCTTGCGAGGGCTGTGGATGCATCAACTGCTCTATGTTCCAATTCTACTTCTCTTTCCATAGCAGCCTGTTTCATGAAATACAGACTATCACATTGCAAGAAAAATCCTAAACAAATAACTTACGTAATTAGTTAGGTGTAGACCATTTTGGTAGCATTATGCGCAGCACGCTCTTCTTCTGCTCTACGTTCTACAGAGGCCAGCTCCTCCCGCAGAGCCTGGAAAATAATGTTTTCTTTATGAATCTGGGCAAAGAGTCCTACAAATATAATCTCAAAATGTAGTGGAAATCAAGGCTACATCATTATATCTAAGGTTTAAGAAAATAAGATATTTACATGCGAGGAAAAGCAACCAACTTACTTGCATCATCCTTGTCTCCGTTAGTTCCCTATTTCTCATCATGGACTCCATGTTTGCCTGATGAAAGTTGTCAGAATTAGAAGAGCCACATATGGTTACAAGTCAGTAACATGCTAGATTGCCATGGAATTAAAAAAATCTGGCTTGAAATATAAGGGGAAGATCAAAGCAGTTAAATGATAAAATACAGGTGGAAACTGAAGCAGGTGTTCACTTGATGAATCTTGTCCAAAGAGGAAATCGAAGCAACGGGATCATTCCTATGCCTGAGTTGACTTAAGTTAGCAGTAAACGGGCATACTGACTGCAGCTAAAGAGGTATTTTCTAGGCCTTCGCGGTGAGAAAGGTAAGAAAAATGTGTCTTTTTTTTTCCCCTGAATTAAGTAGAAAAATAGAACCATCCAATATGAAAAGCTAAGGATGAAAGGTTGCAATCTAAGGTGCACGGGTCTGAAAGGTTTTATGTGTCCCTGTTTTCTCATTCACAGAACTGGAGTGGAAGGGCATCTTCTAGGGTTTATAGGTGGAACAGGTTAGAGGAAAAATACGAGGGTTTGGAAATGACCAATAATGCACTCACTTCAGTTTACAAATACAAATGAAAGACATGAACTAGATACCTATCTAATCTACTATTAACAGGGGATACAGAAACAAATTTTTGAGTAGAATATACACACAATTCCAGGAACAGGACATCCGAAATATACAACATAGGGCATGCACATGTAGCTACTATCTTCCTTAATAGCTTCAACATCTATGAAACTCACTATGCTTGCCTCCAAAATTTAAAAATTCCTTCAGCTTCATCCAAAGTCCTAGACTTAATAAGTGATCTGACACAGTTTGAGCAACAGCTATGGTACCTCACAGGAAAACTAATCTGAGGTGTTAAAGGAGCTCCTAATGGTTGATAATTTACAGAGAGAACATCATCTAACAATAAAAACAATGTAAACTGAGAAATACAAGTTATAGAGGGTAGGATAAACCACCGCTTGTGTATAGCCGGAGCAATATCTTCATCTTTAGGGGCACCAATTCTTGAGTGACCCGGTCCACGTCATCGTTACACAAAATTAAAACTTATAATTGATAAATAAAGAAAAAGCAGAGGAGACTAGTGCAGATAGTTACTTCAACATATAGCATACTACAAAAGAATGATTATGCATATGGTGAGTGAGGTGAACCTGCAACGAAGCTAGATTTCCCTCAGACAAAGCAGCTTGTTTCTTGACCGCATCCAGAGAGCTGACAAGAGACTCAATTTCAGAGTTCTTTGCTGCCAAGGCCTCAACCATATTTAACTCTACTCTTGACACTTCACTTTTGGACTCAGACAGAGCTTGCTGTAGCTGCTTTATGCGGGCCTCATATGATTTAGTAAGCTCCCTCTGTAAAGATTGCAATTTGGCCAGTAAGCAGCACTCCTTAATCGTATAATACCGGGATCATAGAAGGAAAAAGCACAAATATCATCAACCAATTGAATAGGAATGATGTTTCACCTCAGCAATGAGAAGTTCCTCTAGTTGTGCATTCTCAGATTTGTATTCCTGAAGGCGGGATGAAAGTCCAGCACAGACCTGAACACTTACGACAAAAAGATTAATAGGCATTTAAACAACAGATTCTGACCAGCAAGCAACTCACTGAAGGGGCTGGAGTAGTACTCTCTAGATCACAAAAAA
The DNA here is from genome assembly GCA_003952965.2 of Morella rubra. NCBI lineage: Eukaryota > Viridiplantae > Streptophyta > Magnoliopsida > Fagales > Myricaceae > Morella > Morella rubra. The sequence continues at coordinate 36,744,699 of CM025850.1, forward strand.
AGCATGCTTATCCCATTTAAAATGACCTTTTCTGAAGAATGGTTGTTTCATAGTTGGCAGTGATTTCTGAAACACGTGTCACTTAAAACTGGTAGTGTTTTCTCAATATAGAACCAAGAGACAACAATGTATAAGGAGAAAAAGCATATCCAATTTGTTGCTCTTTAGAGTTGTCCAATCAGAGGGCTGGGTGCAGGTGGGAACTTGGATTGATTTGTACCAGACACACAACGAGGAAACAAATGACTAGTTTGATTTGCATCTAACGTATTAAAGAGGCAAAAATAATGTACATGAATTGCATAGTTTGTTCCTCTCCCCAAGAGTACAGCTTATTCCCAATATCATTCTATTGTTATTTCCTAAAATCAAACAGCCCCCATTAAGCATACATAAGCAAGATTCCCTTGAGAGGTTAGCAAGGGCTTGAAATCCTGTTATGGATGAACTAATAACCAAACAAAGTGACTGCCACCAGAATTGTGAACTTATTGATGGATCGGGTATCCCAAAAGAAAAGGAAAGAATACATGCCATTTATCATCGCTCATAACCAAAGTATACTCCATTAGTTACATTGACAGTCAAATCCAAAGACCATGCTAACTTTTAGCCACTAGATCCACTGCACTAAATTTTTGAAGTAGGCTATTCATGTTTTATCAATATTATATAACTGCAATTAAAAAAAAAGGGAAAAGAAAAAAGACTAGGCCACAGATCTACCAATGCCAACACAACTGACTATAGACTATATCCGCAAGTGTGAAAAATGGTACATTTCTTGAGCTTACCCGAGCTAGCCTTGCCTCTTTAGACTGACCAGTGGAAACTGTAGTTTTAAGCAGTCCCTGAGCCTGCACATCAATGAATGGGACTAGTCAACAAAAATTAAAGGGCAGGCATTAAGGGCAATACATAGTTTGAACAAATAAGGTACAGTGAATAGTCTCCTTGTAATAATTACTTTACCTCCTCAAGTTGGTCCTGTACTTTCATTGGAGAATCATCACCTTTAAGCTTCTGTTGTCTTTTTTGATAGACAAGAGGTTCGACCTTGATATCAGCATCCATCGGTTTAGTTTCACCGTTACTGAGGAAATCATTAGTCGCAGATTCAGGTCCATCCTTCAGTTTAGTTTCACTCTTACTGGGGAGATCATTAGGCAGAGCTTGAGATATCTCTTGGTCTATCTTCGAAGTAACATCTGTTTCTCCAGATTTAATGCTTTGGCCAGCATCAATTGAATGATGTTTATTACCAATCTCAACTCTTTCAGCAGATAGTGACAAAGCAGAATGTTCTTTCTGAACATCCGAAGCATTCTCATTGACAAGCTCACCATTTATAGATGACAAGATAACTTCCTCATCAGTAACAGGTGAATAGACTTCCACGTGATCAGCATCATGTTCAGCCACATCTGTCACCAGTCCTTCTGCAAAAGGGACGTCTACAATCGGGGAGCCTTTTTCAACATTGTGCTGCTGGTCATTTTTTGTTTGGACCACAGACTTGGTAGGAGTTCCATCATTTTCAATTACCAGAGCAGCCCTCTTATCTTCAGTTGTCACATCTACTTGTGGAGTGACTTTATTAGTTTGCTCGTCCAAGAGATCAGATTCTATTACGGGGACTTCCTTTTGGGCCTGCAAAGTTCACAGAAGAGGTCTTTAACAATAATACATAAGAACTACCTATGGTTACATGCATGTTGTCAAGTACCTTTGTCTTCGACTTCCTCTTGGCTTGAGATCCTTGCCCTTTAGAAGCTTAATAGTGGAGACAAAGGAAAGGAAAACAGAATAAGCACAAGATTTGTCATTCAAAAATTCAAGACAACCTATAGCCAGGTAAAATCTATATACGATCTAACATCTATCCATCTCATTTAGGGTTTATTAGTCACTACGGAGTCAAGCTATGAAGTTCAACTTCGCTATAAACAGTGAAATTTTAGTTGTTCACTGCTCCATTTAACAAGTTCCAGAAACATGACCTACAGGCACCCGACTTCTGGTGGAAAGGGCAGAGTTTAACCCTCACTACTGCAGGAAGGAAACATTAATATCTGCTTCTAGTTGAAAATCACAGTTTTATATCAAAGATCCCCATTCTTATAACCTGACCCCTCCCCTCCCTGTCCACGGCCAAAGCAAAAGGAAAAAAAAAAGAGTGCCATGGGTTGATAAAACCACAAACGCAAGGTCAATGTCTAGTTCACTATATATACATCAGGATATATTTGTTGAAAGATAAATCTAAAATATGACACGAGGACTCAGATCTATACCTGCAGATGGCGAATCAGATTGCTCGTCAGACAACTCGTTGACAACCAGCTTTGCTCTTCGATCAACAACTTCAAATAAATCTTCCCAAGAAAAGTAAATCCTTTTAGATTCTCAAACAACAGGTTAACATGTAACGGGGTGATGTCACATCTGTGCATGACTTAATCCCATAATAAGTACTTTTACAAATCCAAAGTGCAAGAACTAGAAAAAAGAATTTAGAGGCAAAGCTCCTACATGTATACGAAATGAAAGGACAATCACTGCTATAATGGCAAAACTATTAACTGACACTATATTTGAGGTAAGAATATCTTGAGTGGTGATGACTAACTCAATTATAAATAGAACTATCCCATTATATGCTCAATGTTGGAAAGCAGAAAACTGAGGGGATTAACTTCCATTGTGGATTATACTAAACATGTTTGCATTTAGGATTCCTAGCAAGGAGCAGTTTGTGATGGAAGTAGAATGATGAAATTGTTTCTTTTAATCAGAAGATACCCTTTTGCCAAGAAAAAAAAAATCAGAAGATACCCTTTACTGAGTAAAGAAAGCTGAAGCGATCCCACACCATATTTTTGTCAGATGGGTGCAACAGTAGATCAAATAATTTAGCTGACAACATTAGTGCCCCACGAGAACAACAGATTGAATCCACAATTAACATACCCTTCAAGTATCCTACCCAATTCATAATATCTCCATCGATCTATCAGATACTGCATACTAACCGAAGCTAACCAAGGTCATCCATCTCTATTTCTCACTCATCTACAACTGCTAAACAAGAAAACTTCTCAATATAACCAAAATTTTCATTTCAGTATCAAATAAAAGGTAAACGACCACACGGTGGCAATTTTTTGTCAGTTGAGCTGCCGACCCGGGCTGAGTACGAGTACAAAACCCGAGCTGCAAATCAAAATGGTGAAGGATGAATGCGCAGATGGCAGTTAGTTTGTATTGCTAGATTATTCTTTATTCTGTTAGATTATTCTTTTATTCTTTGCTTAGCTGCCAGCTGGTGTGTACAGTTAGTTATTTGCCAGAAGATTCCTTCACTGGAATTCATTTCGTATATAAGCTTTCCACTCTGTACATTGATTCATTGATTCAATATAGAAATTATTCAAGCTCAAAGCTCTCCATTCTCCTAAAACTCTTTCTTTACGTTTCTTGGGAACCACCGACCCTGTTGCAGTTTGGTTTCCCCTAAACAATCTGAAATTAATGCAAGTCTTCTCAGACCCAGCCCACCGCATCTAATAGGAGAACATACTTTCTCCCACTTCACAAGATGAAATTTCTGCACGCTATCATCACTTCCCCATAAAAAAATCCCTCTGAATCTTCTCTAACCTATTAGCCACCGCAACAGGAATAGGAAAGAGCGATAAAAAATAAGTGGGGAGACAAGACAGAGTGAACTTGATCAACGTGATTCTACCACCCTTGGAGAGATAGCACCGTTTCCACCTCGCCAACCTCCTCTCTGTCCTCTCGATAATATCACTCCAAATGCGAGAACATTTGAAGGCAGCCCCCAAAGGGAGGCCTAGATAAGTGATAGGCAAGGAAGCAACCGACAACCCAAAATAGAAGCCAAAGCATGCACATTGACAACTTTACCAATAGGGATGGCTTCGGACTTGGAGAGATTAATCTTCAAACCCGACACCGCCTCAAAACAAAGGAGAAGACAGCGAAGATTTCGAAATTGACCCTCATCAGCCCCACAAAGAATGAGAGTGTCAACCACAAATAATAAATGAGATATGCACACCCCACCTCTATTACCAACTCCAACATCGAATCCTTCAATAGAACCATTGCCAATCAACACCTTCATCATCCTACTGAGTGCTTCCATGACAATAACGAACAGCAAAGGTGAAAGGGGATCACCTTGACGCAACCCGCGAGACCCACCAAAAAAACCTTCGGGAGATCCATTCACAACCACCGAATATTTTACAGTGGAGATGCAGAACTCGATCCAGCTGCACCACCGAGCCCCAACGCCACACCTCCTTAAGAGGTATAAAAGGAATCTCCAATTCACGTGGTCATACGCCTTGTGAACATCCAACTTGCAGATCATACCCGGGATGTTGGAGCACATCCTAGAGTCAATGCTCTCATTCGCAATGAGAACGGAATCCAAAATTTGCCTACCTTTCACAAACGCATTCTGGGAGGGCAAGATGATACCACCCAAGACCACCTTCAACCTATTCGCTAACACCTTAGGCCAGAATTTTGTAAACCCCACCCACAAGGCTGATTGGGAGAAAATCCTTCAATTCGACAGCACCCACTTTCTTTGGAATCAGCACAATGAATGTTGCATTAAGGCTTCTGACAAACTTCCCATGTTGCGCAAACTCATTAAACATGGAGAGGACATCACCCTTGATCATCTCCCAACAAGATTGGAAGAAAGCAAGGGTAAAACCATCCGGGTCCGCGCCTTGTCCCCATTAAGACTCATCACCACCCCGACCACCTCCTCATTAAAGGGCCTTTCGAGCCGATTCCGCCTCAACCCCGGAAATGGAATCAAAAGCCAAATCGTCCAGAAGAGGTCTCCAAGAGAAAGGCTCCTTAAACAAGGAACAGTAATAGCTGGCAATCTCCTCAGAGATACTATCCTAATCCTCTAATAACTCCGGTCCACCTCCAAGCAATCAATCGAGTTAATTCTGCGATTCGAGTTGGCCATACGATGAAAAAATTAGGTACACCGATCGCCCTCCTTAAGCCATAAAGCACGAGACTTTTGCCTCCAGCTAGTTTCCTCCATGTTAATCAAGATATTCAGCTCAAAAGACACCGCCAATTTTCGTCTTTGGCCATCCTCATCAAGATTCCCACTCTCATCCCTCCAATCCAACTAAGATAATTCTCCCAACAACAAAGATTTCCTATAATTCAGATCACCAAATACCTCCCAGTTCCATTTTATAAGATCATACTTCAAAGCCTTCAGCTTAGCATTAAGCTTGAAACTAGGATAATCAGCAAAATCATAAGACCTCCACCATTCCCCACCATATCTTGAAAACCTTCTGCTTTAAGCCACATGTTCTCAAAACGAAAAGGTTTCTTACCCCCACCACGGTTACCGATCTCACAAAGAATGGGAAAATGATCCGAGAATAATCGCGGAAGTTTCCTTTGATAGAACTTGGGAAATAAGGACTCTCAATCAGCACTAAAAAGGAAGCGATCAATTCTAGACCAAGACTGGGAAGCTCTACCATTTGACCAAGTAAAAGTACCTCCCGTTATCGGAATATCTACTAACTGATTTTCAGCAATGAAGTCAGAAAAATCCACCATAGCACTCCCAAAACCGCCCAACCCAGAACGTTCGCTTGGAAACCGAGTGACATTGAAGTCACCTCCAATGCACCAAGGAAGGGTCCACCAAGCGAACACACCAACCAACTCCTCCCATAATAATCGCCTACAGCGGTCATCATTGCGGCCATAAACTCCCGAGAACATCCATGAATGCCATTCTCAATATTTCTAAAAACCACCGACCACACAAGAATCCACCATATCCAACACCCTCGAATCCCATAAGATTAAAATGCCTCCCGAAGCACCAACCGCCTCCAAACTACACCACCTAACACACGCCTCCCCCCCAAAAATAAAAAAAACTCCTAATATTAGTCCTTGTCACCTCCAACAGCTTGGTCTCTTGGAGGCACACCACCTCTGGTTTCCACCCCCTCAATAAGTTGCCCACACTATTGCACTTCACCCTATCATTCAACCCCCATACATTCCACCTCTTGTATGCAATGGTTCTTATGGTGTTGGTCTTTGGAAGAATATTAGCAAAGGATGGGACTCCTTTGTTGAGAACATACTTTTTGAGATGGGAAGTGGCATGAGAGTCCGTTTCTGGAAGGATCGTTGGTGCGGTGAGAGATCCCTAAAGGATATGTTTCCTTTTTTGTTTTCTCTTGCATGCAATAAGGATGCTATGGTTGCGAATTGCTTGGAGAGGGGTTCCGGAAGTGCTTCGTGGAATATTTCAGTTTGTTAGGAGGGCTAATGATTGGGAATTGGAGGACTTTTCGGCGCTCTTCTCTTTACTTTACTCAAAAGTTTTGAGGAGTCCTGCTGACGACAAGCTGAGATGGGTGAGATCCACAAATGGTTTTTTCTTGGTGAAATCTTGTATTCGTTTCATGTTGGGGATTTTGATTAGAGTTTCCCTTGGAGACAGGTTTGGAGGTCTTTAGCCCCGCCTAGGGTGTCCTTCTTTGTTTGGGAAGCCACCCATGGAAGAATCCTTACCACTGACAACTTGAGGCGGAGGGGCGTGAATGTGCTGGATTGGTGCTATCTTTGCAAATGTGATGGGGAGTCTGTTGAGCACATTTTGCTGCACTGTTTGGTTGCTAGGGAGTTGTGGTCCTTAGTGCTCTTCGATTATGGACCATGATTGGGTGATGCCTAGGTCTGTAGCTGAAGTTTTGTTGCGCTGGAAAGGAATTTTAAAGACCCTCGGGCCTTAGCTATTTGGAGAATGATCCCTACTTGTATTTGGTGGACTTTATGGAGTGAGAGAAATGGGAGATGTTTTGAGGGGGTGGCTGTGTCCATGGAGGGTCTAAGGGGAAATTTTTTGCAGTCCTTGTTCTTGTGGGTAAATGCCATGTTGGGTTCTCCTTTTTCAGAGTTTTTAGATTTCATTAGTTTTCTAGCCTGTTTGGTCTAAAGGTCTCGGTATAGTCTTTTGTACTGTTCCTTTTATTCCTTTTTTTCTTTCAATAAAATTGCCTTGCTTAAAAAAAAAAAAAAAAAAAAAAACAACAATGGCAGCTGAAATTCCAGCAGCTTATAATTAATATTGCCAATTCCAAACCGGTGCACATCTGTCCATCCAAATAAAATGAAAGCTCAACAAAGAGTTCTTTTACAGTATTCCAACAGCTTCCTTTCTTCGAGGAATTAGTTCCAAAAGAAAAGAACCAAAACCGAAAGAGCCACACCCTTAAGACAATTTAGCTTATCAAGTTCCATTTTGAGTCCTCCTACAATCCAATTGCTATTTCAAATTATAAAACACAATTAAGCGATTTAAATAGGAACTTTATCACCCTAAACCTTCGGATCACACAAAACACAATTGAGCCCCAAAATGCAGACGAAAATCGGAATCATTTAATGAAACAGAGGCCACAAGATCCAACCTTCGGCAGCTCTGAGCCACGAAGCCATTGAACAAACGTAATTCGGATCTGCAACAACAGCGCCCTAGAGAGCGATCAATGGAGATGCAATGAACCAGTGGGAGAGAGCACCAGACGGCGCCGTTGCAATCATCAATAACTTGAACTGAAAATGATTGGGCACCTTGGGCTTTCAAGCAAATGGAATGGTTTGGTTTCGAGAGAAGAGGTCGATTGCAAATTGCAATTGAAACAAAATTGAACAAATTCAGCGATGCCGAGCCCTGCGTTTATGCGCGTCGGAACGAAACGTTGCGTATTGTTGGTGTTTTTTAAAAGACTGTCGGTCGTTAGGGTGCGTATTTACGAGTAAAATTGAAGGAAGTCGAAAATGATCGGGTGCAACCATATCTACCGAACTATTTGGAGATTTCACCAATCAATAACGCCCACTTGGCATCCGGTAAAGAGTCGTAAATTACTGCTACGGAAATCGATGGGCTATAGATTGGATTAAAACCCACGTCTCGACGTACCCAGTTGCGGCCCTATCTTCCTGACAAGGTCGAGCAGGCCCCTTGTTTTGTAGGCCCACTTATTTTCTTCCCCAATTCCCCCCGCCCCCAGCCCACCAAAAAGAAAAACCCAAAAAAACGAGCCTTTCAATACCTTTTGCATTGAATACTAAAAAAGAAGGAAAATTAATATTATGTACAGTCTAATTATCACTTATTTTATAATTTACACCATAAACTATCAACTTTGACATATTACACTCTAAATTATTAAAGGTTTACACTTTGTACTCCATGTTACAATTTAAGCTAAATTCATCCATTAATCCTTCTAATTTACACTTTTCTTATATTAGTCTATAAGGTATTTTTTTTTTCCCCAGATGTCCCGGAATTATAACTCGTTTCTTAAGTTAGTCCATTCGTCCACCTCTCGTCCATTATTGGCAAAATTCGTTGACAGTGAAAAATGTAGATCAAGTCATGTCTAATACGAGTTTGACACGCATTGCAATAGATTGACCTTCATCAAATCATTTCTTTCTATCACATAAAAAAAAATCACTCACATAATCTTTTCTCTTTGCATTTTCACTTGTTTTTATAAAATTTTAATTTTTTTATTACTTTCTCTCAAAATCAAATGAAACTCTAATTCACTCCAATCTACAGCATTCTCAAATTTTTAATTTGCTTTTGTGTTCTGGCATATATAAAATTGATTGATTTTTCAAATTTATCTTTTCCAATTTTGGTCGAGTTTGATGAATTTCATGAGATTACTGGATGTTCTCGCTTTTGATTCAGAACACTTGTTGTTTGGTAAAGGTTTGATCAGAATGATCTAAGTCTTAATGGGAGTAAAAGATTCATTAAGGCTAGGGCTGTGCATCGAAAATTTCGGATTCGGAAGGGACCAATTCGAATCCGAATCTGAAATTTTCGGATATCGAATTTTACCTCCGAATCCAATCCGAAATGCACTAATATCCTGCTCAGTCGATCAAAGCGGATTCGGAGTTGAGCCAACGTCCCATACCGGAGCCACCCCAGGCGTTGCGCACCTTTTTTCCGTGCAAACAGGAGCTCAAACAATGACACCCACTCGTTCAAGTGCTGGGCTGCAGGCACTAAGGAAAGCAATACTGGCAGCGAGAACAAGAAAGGAGATCGAGGGTTTCAGATCAGATGGCAGGGACTCTTACTTGGACATGTGGAAGAATGCAACGGATAAAGAGAGGAAGGAGATCGAGTTGAAGATCGGGGAGAACACGCCTACGTGGAGGCACTGGAAGTCTAGAGATTTAAAATCGTGAATGGGGATGGGGGGGACTGAAACGCGAAGAAGAAGGGGGTGGGGGCATATGAAACGTGCATTTCATTAAACCATTAGAATCGGGTCAGGTCGGATAAATCAGATATTTTTCCCGGATATCCGAATCCGACCTGATTCACTGTTTTTTCCTTATATAGTATCCGACTCTGACTCCGGATTCGATTCCATCCCACCCAGTCGGGTCGAGACAAGTCGGATCCGGGTCAGCAAGTCAAACCAGATACTTTTTGAACAGCTTTAATTAAGGCCCATTAAGAATTTCAACACATTGCTGATGCTCCAGCATAGTCTTGAGTGCTCCATAAGAACATATAGGAATGGTTTCAAAATTTTGAAGTTCATCAAAGAGACCCTTCAATTTTGAGAAGTAAGCATTTACAGAGTCATTTCCTTGAGTGAGAGAGTGCATTGCTTGCTTAAATTCATAAATTCGTGGACCATTGTTCTGGGCAAGTCGTTGTTCAAGCTCTGTCCATAGCTCAGAAGCTACATCAATGTAAATGATGTTGTTCTTGATTTCAGGTGATATAGCATTTTGTAGCCAAGTGATGTCCATGTCATTGCATTCCAACCAAGTCTCTAAAAGAGGATTAGATGGATCAAAAGGTTCAATGATTGTGCCATTGATGAAGCCCAATTTTCTTTTAATTCGGAGTGATCGTCGAACGGTTCGTGACCAAGAATGGTAATTATCTGCTGTGAGAAGTGTTGAAACAATGTAACGCATGGATGCGTTACCTTGCTTCAGAGTGATCAATGCCCATGAACCGAACCAGTATATGCCAACCGGTCAAACATTGAAACCAATGGGAATTACTACTTCTGTTGGCCAAGAGATGTAATTGTCTGAAGAGATGCAACTGTTGCGATGAGGTCTATATAATCCCATTGAACAGCACGTTAATTTTCATTCCAATATTCTCTCAAGTTTTATTTATGTCAAACAGAGCATTTCAAAACCAAAGGATTTGACTGTCGAAAGACGATTTCTGGCAACCATTCATTTTTATCAATGGTATCAGAGTCATGACTTTACCGGAAGATAATGCTCAATTTGAACATCCAATGGTTCAGGTGGAGAAGACACTAAACAGACAAACTCTTGGGCTTGCATCGACAATGGCTTCATACAATTATGTTCGAAATGTTTTTGAACCAGGTTATAAATCATTTCAGATAACCATCGGAGGCCTACAGTGTATTAGAGATTTTAAGACACTGCACGATGTCTACGACAAGTAAGAACGTTATTAGCAATTTGTCTCTCTGTTATTACAGCAAAGCGACCAGATTTCTTTTTCTCCTGTTCCTCTATCTAAGTCTGCCGATAATCCTCCCCTAGGTTCGAAAATGTTAGCGAAAACGTACTAACTAGTTTTAGGCGTGGAGAGAAGTCGCATATGTTGGCAGAAAGTAAATCATCTTCATTGGACGTTGGAAGCATTCGCAATTTGAAGAAAGAAGAAAAGTTAAATAGACAAACTTCTAATTCAAAGCAAATATCACTTGGTCAAAGTTGTAAAGGAAAAGGAAGTTTTAGAAAATGACAAACGTTCTCAAACTTCAAAAGTAGCGGTCAAACCAAATATTTCTTCATTTGCACTCAGGTGAGCCACATGGATTTAAAGTCAAAACTGTGCATCCAAGGTCTGTTTCAGCCCAATTTTAGCCCAAAAGACTTATTAATCAAAGGTTAGACTATTCTATAAATTCTCTAAATTCTAGATTTAATAAATTAAATTTATCTGATGTTGTTAGGGCTGATATTAATTCTAAAACTAAATTTTATGATTATAGCCCGAGGCATTATCCAAAGTTTGCTGGACGAAAGCATGATTTTCGTAAAAATTGTTCACCTTGGATTAATCAGACTCGGAGGAGGGGGTTTTCAAACCGTGGCTTGATAGGTACTTTCAAGCACGTTCCGAGATATGGCAGACCAAGACAAATGGCAAAGACATCTCCCAAGACGTTCAAGTCTAGACCTTATAAGGATTTCTATAATAGATATTAAATATGTTGTGTAATACATAAGATTGTTATGAAACAGTTTTGTATTTTATTTCTAGTTTGTATTAAAGATATATATGTGGTTTGTAAGTTTTTACCACAGTTGGTATTTTATTAGATACATATTTGTATTTAATATTTATTGTTGTTATCTCCATATTTCTAGGATATATATGAAAAAAAATGGCTTTTAAAAGCAGAATTGTACCTCATAAATAGAAAATCGAAATAGCATCAATTATAGAATGTGGAGATGACAAATGTCTTATTTACTTACACATGAGAAGATATTATATACTCTCTCAACTGAAAAGCCACAGGTTAGAAACCTAAATAATGCCAAGGTCATTATAAAACGTGATAAATGAGTTGATGATAATTTAATGGCCAGAGCTACCTTATTACACAACATGAAAGATAATCTCATTCCTCTTTTTTAGTATAGTGAAATAGCAAAAGAAATGATATAGGCTTTAGAAGCTAACCATGGTCCAAGATTAGATACTCACATACAACTCTTATTGGATAAATACAATAGTTCACATATGAATGAAAGTGATTATGTGGGGGAACATGTGAACCAGATGGAGTTAATTGCAAAAGAATTAGAAAATGTTGGTCACCCAATATTTGATAAGATGCAAGTTACAACTATACTTAACAGCTTACTTCTTTCATGGGAGCATGTTGTTACAACTCTTACACACAGTTGGAAGGAAATCTTAATGGTCCTATTTTGCTGGTACTTGAAGAAGAGAGAATGAAAAGACGAAAGAGAGACGGTGGACTCATGATTGCACAAGCAACAAGTTCGCAGGTTCTATAGCCACTAGTGAAAAGACAGACAAAATTCAAAAAGAAGTGGCAAAAGAAGTTCAAGCCTGGAAAGAAGATAAAATAAGCGTGCTTCAAGTGTGGAAAGCTGGGACACTTTAAAAAGAATTGTCCTAAATATCATGACCTTAAGAAGAACAAGAAAATTACAATGACTATCACTGAAGTTATTTTAGCAGAACCAATGTCAGACTCGTGGTGGATAGATTCTGGAGCTACAAGATATATGTCCAAAAATAGAGTCTTATTTGTAGTTTAAAGGAAAAGCACTAGGTGAACATAAGGTCTACATGGGCAACAATACCTACAGTGATGTTATAGGAGAAGGTAAATGTAAATTTTATTATAAAGGACCAGTTATAATATTAAGTGATGTTTTGTTTGTACCAAATATCTGTAGAAATTTATTGTCTGTTTCTATCATAGACAATAAAGGATATGAGATGCGTTTTAAGTCTAGTCATGTATATCTTAGAAAAGGTGATGTAAATTTATAAGAAACAAAGGTGGATTATATGTATTTAATCAGAGTTGATAATAATAAAGTTTCTATTTCTAGTTATTTGAATGTGTCAAATGATGAAAATATTTCTTATTTATGGCATTTATGGTTAGGTCACATAAATAAAAATAAGAAAAATTGGCAATTTGGTCACTAGGTTTATACCACACTGACTATTTAATCACTAGATTTTATTTTTTTACTATATGGTCACTGAGTCCATACCCGTGTGACGATTTGGTCCTTCCATCCATATTCGTCAATCCATTTAACGGAATGCCCTGCCACGTTAGCATCTTGCCCAATCAACACCCAGTAATGTGATGTAGCAGCCAGGTCAGCTTAAATAATCAAAACACAGCATTTAATGTGTCCAGTACCAAACATGACTTCAAATGGTAGACCGTATGCTCCTCTATTCTATTACGTCCAAACGCATAGCTTCATAAAAAATGGCCTTGGATATCAATCTCATTCTTAAAATCACACACCATCTTCCCCATTCGTCACACACACCGTTTTCTCACCTTTCGCAAACCCTAGACAAAGAGGAGAAGTGGTCTTCTTATGATGACAGCAGCGTTCTTGCTTCAACAATGTCTGAGGGAAGGTATGTATTTGCAAATACTGATGAGATTTGCTCATTTCCATCTGTTGACATTGGGTTTGATTGAATGCGACGGGTGCCTTTACTGGGTTCATTCATCTCTGCATTTTCATTTTTCTGGGTTGTTTTTCCATCTTTTATTTACTATTTCTTCTTTCTTGAATACGTGATTGGCTTGGGTACATACATATTGTATTTCAATTTGGAGTTTGTGATTGTCCTGTTCGACAAGTAGCTTTCTGTAATGTGAAGTGTCTATTCAGAGAGAGAAGCAGGAAAGGAAAACAAAAAGGGTAGAAGAAGCCAATTTTAAAAAGATTAATGTATACTTCTTATAAGAAATAAACTTCTGCATTTAAAATTCATGCATGTAGATGGATTATTTCTTGATATCCTGCAACATGATAGGGACTGTAATTGGGAAAAATAAAAGTAAACAGCTAAGATTCTACATGTTCTTTCCTTTTTCATGGAGTTATCCAATGTAAATGAAAGTCTTGCAGGAGTTATCCAATTTAACTTGAAGGCATATAACTAGAAAAAGAAAAGATTTATCGTGCAGCAGTGTATGATCAGTGGAGTTAAATTTTCTTTTTCTTTGAAGTTGTTTGGATTTTTATTTGTTTATTGGTGACAACAATTGTTTCGAGAGGACATTTGGGGCTTGTTTGGAAATAGGTTGTGGTCGTGATTTTGGTTTTGATTTTGGGTTCAACTTTCAAATTCAAATTTTAAGATTTAAATATTGTTTAGTTGTAAGGATTTGTTTGGTTGTTTAAGATTTGGAATGATTTATATGTTAATTAAATTAAATAATATTAATTTATAGTTATTATGATATTCAAAAAAAAAAAAAATAAAAAATATGGTAGAAAATGATTTCATAAATATCAAAAATTATAAAATAGATAAAATATGAAACTAATAAAAAAATATCCATAAAAATTAAAATACCCAAGATAAAAATGTGCAAGTTTTATAAATAAATAAATTTTACATTACCTTAACATTACCTTATTTGTTTTCTTGGAATTTTCGTAACATGCTGTTAATTTTTTTCTTTTTTTTTTTTTACCAAGAATGTTAATATTTTCTTGCTTTATCGCATACATCTCTATTTTCTTTAAAAATTGTCAGTATATTATTTGCACAAAATGAAAAGAAAAAAGAAAGAAAGAAAAGAAAAAGATATATACAATTGTCCTTCTGGTTGAGTATCTTACCAAATAAAATCATTTATGTGGCATTTATGATGTCAACAATTCATTAATATTTTCTAATTTCATTTGTAGAGTATATTGCCCAAAAGAAAGAATTAAAAACCAAAAACAGGAAAATATGCTTTTATGGGTTGTTGACGAAGAGGCTAGAGATATTTTATCTAAGTCTAGAGATAGGATACAATTTTATCACGGTTATAATGATTTCAATTACATAACATGACCTATGTTTATCATAAATACACTTATATGAATATGTAACTAGTGCAAACACCTAATGCGAGACCAAACAATGTCATAACTGTTTTTTTTTTGTAATAATCAAATTTATAGTTTTTATTATATTTGTCAAATTTTATTTGTTTGATAAATTTTACACGATTTTTATCTATCTTTTAATTTTATGGATTTTTTTATTAGTTTCATATTTTATCTATTTTTATAATTTTTTATATTTATGAAATTATTTTCTACTTATTTTTTGAATTATATATATTTTCTGATTTTTTAAAATCATTTTTTATTTTCTTATTTTTTGAATATCATAATAACTATAAATTAATATTATTTAATTTAATTAAATATAAATCATTCCAAATCTTAAACAACAAACAAATCCTTACAACTAAACAATATTTAAATATTAAAATTTGAAATTTGAAATTTGAAAGTTGAACCCAAAACCACAACCACAACCCATTTCCAAACAAGCCCTTGATGTATGGGATTTTCCTGGGATGAGGATTTTTTTTTGGGGAGGAGATATTGCAGCTATGAGTGGGGGTCCATGAATCTCATAAATATCATCGTGGGAGTGTCAGGATATTGTTTATAACTGGTAGAATGAGTGGGTTATTGATGTTTTATCTAACTATTATCACTGACAGCTCACAGTTTTTCTAGCCAATGCAACGATTGGTTATGATTCATTCTATTGCCTTTCTTTATATTCTTCTAGTTTTTTTTTGTTTTTTTTTTAGACTTGAAGGCATATAAGTGGAAAAATCCAAAGGGATCAGAAGGTGAATAGATGATTCAAGAAAGCTTAATCTAGCAGATCAGTAATGCTATTGTCAGAACTACCATAACTCTATGATTCAATATAAGATGTTGCCACATCACCTTCACTTAAAAGTACAAGTCCGTGAGTTTAGACCAAATAAAATTGTGCCAATCACTCACTTTTTTTAGGTTCTTATTTTTGCTTGTTTAAATTCCTACATTATCTGTCATTTCTATTTACATATATTTAAGTCTAATGCCGTAGAAGTTGTAGATTTTAACCCATATTGAGAGCTTTTATATATTCTTTACTCCTATGATATGCTCATGCTATAGATTTTTTTCTAAAAGTGCTACTTATTGGAATATGATTGCATTTGGCATGTGCTTGCTGAATTTGGCAATTTCGTGTTCATTTAAGAGGGCAAGGCTCAGAATTAGAGGTATAGATTGATATTTTTTTGGATTGTAGGATGCTTGATATTTTCTTGATAATAGTTTAATTTGCACATCTGACTGTGTTTTGTATTATATTCAGTCATGTTTCATCTGGAACGCCATCGTCGCTTAAAATTCAACAGCAACCATATGAGAAAAAGTTTTACAGTTGTGGATTGAGAGCACCATTGATATCTTCCTGGACGGATTCCAATTCAAGGAGACGTTTTTTCAGTTGTGCAAATTATGGCATAAGTTATCTCACTTAGTAAGTTTGACGAAAAGAAATAAAAAGCTGCAAAAGGAGAACGATGTATTGAAGCTAACTGTGAGGAGGCTGAAGTGTATTGTTGGAGCTTCATTAGTGACAGTTGCTGTTATGGGTGCATTCTTCATAAGGATTACCGTAACCAAATGTTGATGGGGTTGTTAGTTTGCAATGTGTTAGATGAATAGGTTAGGTGAAAGTATGTTGATGGGGTAGTTAGTTTGTAATGGTTAATTTCCCACAGTATAGTTGGCATGAACTCTTGTAAAGAATGACAAGTTTGTTTTGTGTATGGGTATGACAGTCTCACTGTAATGAATAGTTTATGTATGAATGAAGACTATTTGAATTGACCTGTGTCTTGTCATAGCGTACTAAGTTAAGACAGGCTGTGATTGTACAATGTGAACTTAATGCAATTCATGAACTCATGCCCTTTGGTCTGGTTTTCTTTCTCTGTTGCCCTCTGCTGAGTGTAGTACTACTCTCAACGGTTTTAAGAAGGATGAGTCGAGTTGGTGATCCAACTTAGAAGTTTCTGATACTAAATTTTGTAAAGTTTTCCATCGAACTAGGACCAATGACCTACTAAAAGAAAAGGAATGCATCTGTACCTATGAATTGAATTAGAAATCTTTGTAAATTAATTTACATGTTACATGACAATGAATATTTTTTCAACAAGAATATATAAAGGAAAGACTTCATACTCTGCCTTCCAATTCAATTATAAAAATACAGTTGCTCCCTTGCTTCTTGTTGAAAATTCAATTCAATTTTTCAGCAAGAAAATATAAAGGAAAGACTTCACACAAAGCAACAAAAGCAGCAGCAATACACAGGATCAGCTAGCATGACAGATATAGCACCAATAAGTACACAACTTCCGATTCCCCCATTGCTGGAAGATTGCAGATTTTGATTGCTCTTCATTTTGGTTTGTATCGGATCATTTTTTAGTCGGATTCCAAGGAATAGTCTTGCAAAAATTCATTTAGAGAAGACTTATGAAAGTTTCTTTGTTTGAAATGTCCGAGGAATAAAGTCCAGTTGCTTCACTTCCAAATTGTTGAAGTTCATCTGCACATCAATAGTACAATGCATCAAAAACAATTTAACTATGTCCAATGAGCTGTCCTGTACAATCCTACCTAAATCAACTCGATCACAAGCAATTTTGGCAAGAAACTTCATATGTCCTGTAAGATGCAAAATTTCAAACACCTGGACAACAACTTCATATGCCCTATAAGATGCAAAATTTCAAACACCTTGATAGCAACTTCATATGCCCTGTAAAATGAAAAATTCCAAACACCTCAGCAGCAGCTAAGCACTCATATACACATCCAAAATATGAAGTACCAATTATAATACCAATATTAAAACCAACTACCCACTACCAAGTACCTTTTAGTTACATAAGCAATAACAATAAACACCTGGACAACAACGAACATTTCCAATATTAGCACATCAGTTTGAACTTTTTCACAAAAGTTTTCATCTGTTCTATAATTACATCAGTGATATAACAAAATAAGCACTCAAATCAAATTCTAACACAAACATCTGTTCTAACCATTACATGAGTGCAAACAAAAAATCAGCCTCCTAATCAATCTATATGCTAAAACCAAAAGCCACAGACATTGTTCTCCAGCCACTGATCTACAAAAAAGGCAAATAAAGAAATGGGTCAGCCGCCAAAAGCCAACATAAATAAATGGGTCAATTACAAAAAGCCAACTTAAAGAAATGGGTATGCTGTGAATGGGTTTCGACAAAGGCAAAGTTCGAAATGGGTTACCTAGATTCAACGTGTGCTTCGAAGAGATTTGCTTTTTGTAGAAACTCGAAATCAAAGAATACTTCTTCTTCTTTTACACTTAAATCACCGAATGTTTCTTTTACACTTTGAAATCACCGAATGATTCTTTCACACTTCAAAGAACAGATCTGAACTCTAGGGCATTGACCTTCAGTGTGTTCTTCTTGAGGGTAAAAACACTTAACGAACTTGAGGTGGAAGCAATGGTTCTATGGGTTTAATTCATGAACTGTGAGTTTAGTGCTTTCCATATGTTTTGAAATAATGACAATAAAAGTTGTGTGTCGTTTAGCACCTATCGGGTTTTTAAAAAAACGTTGCGTTTTGATTATTTAAGCTGACTTAGCTGCTGCATCACATTACTGGGTGCTGATTGGGCAAGATGCTGACGTGGCAGGGCATTCCGTTAAATGGATTGACGGAACATGGACGGAAGGACCAAATCGTCACACGGGTATGGACTCAGTGACCATATAGTAAAAAAATGAAACTTAGTGATTAAATAGTCAACGTGGTATAAACCTAGTGACCAAATTGCCAATTTCCCTAAAAATAAAATGCTCAAAATGGTTGATAATTGGTTGATCCCTCAACCTAAAATTGATGATTTTGATATTTGTGAATCATGTATCAAGGGCAAAATGACTACTAAGTCATTTGCAAAGCATTGGAAATAATCGGAATTACTCGAAGTAATTCGTTCTAACATATGTGGACCGTTAAGAACTAAGACACATAGAGGAATGAGATACTTTATTACATTCATAGATGATTATTCAAGATATGAACATATTTATCTCCTAAAACATAAATATGAAGGATTAGAAAAATTTAAAGTATATAAAATGGAGGTAGAAAATTTATTAGGTAGGTCCATAAAAAATTTGAATAATGATAGAGGTGGTGAATATGAAGCCATGGACGATTTCTGCAAAATAAATAACATTAAATATTTATATACAATGCCATATAAACCACAACAAAATGGAATTGTAGAAAGAAGAAATCGGACCCTAATGGATATGCCCAGATCCATGTTAACATATGCAGAGATGCCAATTCATTTTTAGGGAGAAGCAATATCAATTGCTGCATATATATTAAATAGAGTCAAGACGAAGGCTAAACTATTTACACCATATGAATGTTGGACAGGCCTAAAACCAAATAATGATTGTAGGCCAGTAAATACTCCCATAAGTAAAGGATTAAATTTAAATAAAAAGATATGTCCACAAAATGAAGCTGAAAAAGAGGAAATGAAAATATTTCCTTATGCTCAAGTTGTAGGCAGTCTTATGTATGCTATGACTATTATTAGACCAGATATTTGTTATGCAGTAGATATCAATCTAATCCTGGAAATAAACATTGGCAAGTAGTTAAAAGGATACTCATTCAGATATTTAGAAGGCACAAGAAATATGAGATTATGTTTTGAAATTGGTGATCTAAAAATCATAGGTTATACAAATGTTGATTTTGCAGGAGATCATGATGATAGAAAATCCACAAGTGGATATATATTTTTATTCGGTGGAACAGTTGTTTCTTGGTTAAGTAAGAAACAGAGCTGTGTTGCAAAATCTACAATGGAGGCAGAGTATATTTCTTGCAGCACAGCGGTAAGAGATGCGGTCTGGATTAAATGCTTTGTAGAAAGCTTAAATTTAGGTATACCTACTGGATCAGTCAATGTGTTTTGTGATAACAAGCCTGCTATCTCATTAATAAAAAGTGGAACACAAAGTTCCAAAGGAAAACACATTGATCGATGTAAATTACCATTATATACAAGATATATTGGAGAGAGGAGAAATAAAAATCAACTATATTTCTATTGGGGAGATGGTAGCCGATCCAATGACCAAAAGATTGATTCTGACAAATTCAGAGAACATGTGACGGTTATGGGTTTAAGATGCATCTAAATTGAAAAGGTCACATAAATGAAAGCATATTTCAAAGAAATTCAGGGACACCTGAACTATAAAAATATTGTGTACTTACCTTTTTTTTTTTTTGTCATATTATACGTGAGTAAATAATGGATAAATAGATAAAAAGTCCAACAGAGTTGGTTGTTATCCAAGTTATTTCAGTTCACTGAAGTAGAACCGTGTGCTGCTATTTGTAGAGGCGATGGTGGTGAGCTTGAGTGACAAGCTGGAATGTGTGAGCTGGAGGAGCTGACATGTGGCTGTACAGATGGAGAGCTTGAGAGGGACTGAATCTAACATAAAATGTCCCCAGTGATGTTTTCTTTCTTTAAGAGAAACAGGGAGTTGGGCGGTATGGTTTCATCCATTATGTGATTTGAACTATTTTAACCATTTTCGGGAAGTGATTTTGTCATCAAGAGCTCTCTCTTCTTCTTGTCTCATACAATTTCTTTTCCCTGAAAGTTCTTAATGCTCCCGGTTTTCTTTCGCCTCCTTCAGTGTCTCCCATAGTTGCAGAGCCATTTCCGGTTCCATTTTCTGGTTTTGCTTAATTTTCAACTAGAGAGATGGAGACAGAGAGAGGGAGAGGAAATTTGGAAGCTCGATTCGTGGCATGACACTTCGGGCGTGGCACTTATTTTATTAGGGAGGGAGTCCAGTTAGCCTATTGAAACACGTGTCAGACTTATATTGGGCATGAGATGGTCCACATTTCGCCTGCAATTTAACCAAACTCCTTGCAAATCTTTTCATCGTGCAGATATAACGAAATTTATTTTTTAAAACTTCTAAAACTGCTTTCCTTCCAACTTATTTGATTAAAATAAATAATTTTTAATCCTGAAAACTATCTTACTTTTAAAACGTGGGATAGTACGCATCCATTGTCTTCCAATGGAAATACCACTCTATGCGTGTACACAAGCCCTCAAATTATAAAATTTGGAAAAAAAAAAAAGAATATATATGTGTGTACTTTATAAAAGTCGTGCATCTAAAATAAGGATTTTCTTTTAAGGACAAATTTTTTTATCCTTTTTTTCGTTTCTATGATCACTCTCTAGATGGGTAGAAAATATTTTTATGTATACCACCCTTCTTTTGTGTCTTCATCCCTAAGGTATTGCAACAAATGATTCCATCATTTTATAATGTCTTCAACTACCAATGCAATTTCAAATAGAGGTTTAAACTATTACTTTTGACACATTGAGTCCACGAATTATCAAATTTTATCAATTTGCACCCCTAAAAAATATTCAAAGATCAAACTCGTGCCATATGTGTTGTGAATGAGCCACGTGGCACGATTTTGACCCTTATATTTTATTTCATGGAGCAATTAATTAATTGTGGAAGTTGGAAAACTCAACTGTCAAGATTGATAGTTTAGACCTCTACTTAAAATTGCATTAGTATTTAGATGGCTCAAAGTGGCTTTTCCCCTAAAAAATAATTAATAGAAATTTCATCAAGATCAAAACTCATTTCAAATTAATCCAACACAAACAATAGCTCACATATTTGATTAACAACGCAATATTCAAATCAAAATGACTTAACAAATCGTCAACAAAGAAAAACTTCGACATTGAATTTTCTCTACCGACTAAATCAACAAGTTAATCAAGAACATGTTTCATCTATCAAGATTCAAATCAAATTATAAAGAAACACACAAAGGATGTATAGACAATTAGTCAATTACACACATAAGACACAAATTATTGATGAAGTGAAAAATCAAGAAGGAACTCCTTCAAATGAAAACCACTCTGGCCTTTAAGCCACCAATGTTCACTATGAAGATTTCAATTACAATTGTTGATCTTGGTAAAACAAACTTTTGCTAACCTTCAAGATACCAAATCGTAACCATCCAAGTAATATACTTAGGTTGTGTTTGAGTACCAAAATTTTAGGGTGGTTAAAATTTTAGGTATAGAAGTTGGTGAAAAAGTGAGGAGATATAGTGAAAAAGTGAAAAAATTGGTAAAAAAGTGAAAAAGTTTATTGAAGTTGATAAAAAAAGTGAGGAGAGAGAAAATTTTTATAATGATGATAAAATTTTGGAGAGCCAAAATTTTGGTTACTGAACGCACCCTAGACTCGCACAAAGCAGATTTCAAAATTTGAGGGCCATACCTTTTTTTAGAGACGTTTCACTATAGATTAATCTAGAAAGCTGCTTGGACTGGTTACATTATTATTTTGCCTAATGCATGTGTCAATCATGTACACTTTGTAAATTATAAATATTTCGCACAAAAGCTAGCTTCGACAAAGACTTGTGACAAACTGATGCAGGTTAATTAATGATTCCCCAACCTCAACTTGAAGGGTATCAGATTTAGAAGATTAGTTAGATAATTCGCTGAGTTGTAAGTTTATTAATTTGAAACTAGCAAGTTGTTAATATCTCAGTCTTAAGATACGGTCGTTAAGTATTAATGATCCCCTTTTGGTATAAAGAAAAAAGTCCTCCCTAGCCTCCTAAGGCCACGCAAACGATCGATATTCTAGCAATCAGATCTAGAATCTCTTTGCTACCTCTCTTTTCATCTCGAAAGGGCGAAGTGGCTCCATGTTTTAGCTGTCGAAGGGTAAAGAGAGAATCCAAAGTTTGATAGACAGCCTTAATATCAGGTCTAAAGAATTACTTTGTCTTTGAAGGATTTCTAAGAGGGGACTGAAAGGCAAATTAAGTATTTATATATTTTCTAATCAGGTATTCAGATCAATCTCGATTCATCTCAAAGTCTGTGTTACGTGTAGTCCTCTTCTTTACTGTGACTTACGTCTGTGTTACGTGTAGTCCTCTTCTTTACTGTGACTTACGTTGAATGATTGCAAGTACAATCCGCCATTATTCAAGAAAAAGAAGAAAAGTCAATTTTGCATTAATGTTTCATATCTTCTTTTCCTTCTCAGATGTAGTGGCGAACAAGTCCTACTGTATGAGAAGATATATGTTACAGTGAAAAAAAAAACAAAAAAGGAAAAACGGGAGTGCCTCGGATGGATGAAAGGACATGGATATGATATGTATGTGCAATAATTGAGCCAACTTTAGGTAGGGACTGATTAAATTTTGCGGAGACATATATACCCCCAAAGTAACAATATTATTCTACACATATATATATGTATGTCCTTTGGTGAGCTCCAAAGGAGTACAGCTTTTGTCTTGGCTCCACCCTCGCAGCTTTTTAGGAATATTGGTGGACATTGGACACTAGTGATTCATGCACTGACAATGTTACCCACGAGCCAATGGCAGAGCCTCCTGCTCTTTAATTTTTGATATACTTACCCCCATGGAACGTCTTCCTCGAAGTCGCTTTGTTTTGGACTTTAAAGTCACTCCAGGTACTAATAAAAGTAAAAGCGCATGATTTTGTTCCACCAAACCCTTTTCTTTTTAATCCCCTTTTTCTGTACAGTGTTCAACCCTATTGAAGAACCTTCGTGGCAAAGTGAGATTTCTTATGGAAACAACTGTTCATAAAAACGTAAATTTCGGTTTTTAATTATCAAAATTCATAAATATAAATCTTTTTAGAATCTGACAGTCAAGATTATGTTACAAAACCTATTTTCAATCGCTTCAACTATTGGATCTTATTAAAGGATACACACTAATAAATTTTTATAGTTCGATAAATAAAAAATTATGATGAAATTGATAGTTTTGATATAAAAATAATAATATTAATAATAAAATTTAAGGGTGCACACTAAATTTCTTCTTAATTATAAACATTAATTAATTTATTGGGTTGGTCACAGTTTTTTTTAGTACAAGGATGGATATTTTTAGGTGCAAGAAAAAAAGAAAAGAAAAGGTTCGCCATGATCTGATGCACAATTGTCGAATCAAATGTGACATGCACGTACGAGCTTGGGGTCGAAATATAAATCAGCCATGAAAAGATGATTATAAAGAATATTGGCTTGAGGGTCTTCGAGCCGGTTCTACAGATTTCAAGAAAAAAGGGGTATAAATTAATAGCCACAAAAATATATATGGATAGTTGTGGTCTGCCTTGGCGTTGTGATCATGTAGAGTTTCCCATGCAAGATAAGCACATATATATCCAATCAAGCTTTATTACCTAGAGGAAGAGTCCAAAGAGGTAGAGAGCTCTCTCTAGTGCTTGAGAAGGACTTTCCTTCAATCATGCAGCCACTTTATTCAACATCTCTTAATTACTAACTTTTTAATTAGTCACTTTCTCCACTACGATAATCTTTTCTTTAAACATCTGCTGTTTTAAAAAGGGACAAAAACAAATAATAAATAAAGGAAATTTAAAAATTAATGTTGGAATTTTTAATGAGATTTTTAGAATTGATAAATAATTCAACGAGTTTTTGTCACTTTAGAAATCAGTATTTTTGTCATAGTTATGATTCAATCTTATTAAGGCAGACAATGCATTATCCCACGAGAAAGAATTTTGTACAAAGTCATATAAAACGACTATTGTGATTTAA
Organism: Morella rubra; assembly: GCA_003952965.2. Taxonomy (NCBI): domain Eukaryota; kingdom Viridiplantae; phylum Streptophyta; class Magnoliopsida; order Fagales; family Myricaceae; genus Morella; species Morella rubra. Next base: position 36,769,198 of record CM025850.1, read on the forward strand.
AGATACAAATCTAACTTTTCAAAACTGAACACGTTATTTTAATTAACCAAGTTAAGATTTAGCCACGTCATTTTGTCTCATCGCCCATTAAATAATGTGACCAACTTTGAAATGTTAGATTTGTATCTTTAAATCATATTGTCGTTTTGCACAGATTGTCTGCTTTGCATGAATCTAATTACAAGCAAGCTAGGTGGGTGCTTCACACATTCCTTTTTTTTCTTTTTTAATTTATTTCAAAATTTTAAATTGTTTTTTTTAATCTATTTTGTTAGTCTTGTTGATTTTTATTTTTAATAATTTTTTTTTTTTTTAAAAATTACTTTGGGACGTAGGACTGATCCTCAATCGTGGGTAGATTCACCATAAATGTGAGCAACAAAACGTCCAATTTTTGTTTTTAAATTAAGCTTGGCAGTATGCATGGAAGTGGGTCTGGAGTAATATTAACTGGCCAGTAAAGTACTCCCCCAAATCCCCGGAATTCCACCTAAGAAAATTATAATAATATCGAAATATCAATAATTACAATTGTTCACATCCGCGAATTGCTAGGACCGTCATACAAATGTCACAATTGATATGGTATGCTAAAGAAAAACATTAAAAATGTGAAGGGAGGGAGTTTTGTACTACAAACCAAACTCGAGAAAAATAAAAGATTAATTAGAGCTTGTGATGCATGAGGAATACATCGCAATCTAGCTATCATTTTAAAGCAATAGTACTACTATGCATGAATATTCTCGATCGATTGGAAGTTTTTAGATAGATTAAAATACATTCATTTATACTGTTCGAAAGTTTATATAGACAACATTACATAGTATAGGGTCTACCTACTATCTCTCTCATATAGGGTCCATCCACTATTTCTCCTCAAATTTCACTATGTAATTTAGACAGAAAATTATAAAAGAGCTCTATTTTTTTTAGATGACATGTACGAAGAGTGAACAAATTTTTAAATAAATAATATTATTAACCTTATAATAATTCTATCCCAGAAATAGATAATGGGTGATTACGAATAACACAGTAATTTAATAAAACGCAGTAAATTTGAAGATATTCTGGAAACACTTTTAGATTGGCAGAGAAAGAAGCAAGAAATGTTTAAATTAATTAGGATAATAAAATACGTTTATTTTTAGTTCTCTTATAAAATATTTCCCAAAAAAAAAATGAGGTTACACATTAATCGATCGAGAGTACTATAATATAAATGTGTACGTATTCAGTGTTTCTTATGATTTTTTCAAAAAATATGTGTAATCTTGACAGAAAACGAAAAAAGAACAAAGAGGAAAACCCTTTAATGCTACATCTAAATATTGCAACCGAACAATATCATTAAACTCCCAGCTCGTGGGGTCTTGATTCTCGAATGGCAGCCTAGATCGAGTGGCTCTAGTGGATACAATAGAGATAAGGATTTCCTATAATTTGTTGCTCGAATCGCATGATGTAATTCGAAGAGAGATAGATACAATAGGTGGATTCTATAATAGGGCTCATGCTCTCTGAAAATATATACTAACAGCATTAAATGGTATAGGACCTACTTATTATATTTGTCTATTTTCGAATTACATCGTGCAATTGAAATAATAAATTAAAGAAGATTACGATAAATACAATAGAGGCACCCAATAAAGAAAAAACCAACCCCCAAACCATAACTACCCCCACCTAATTACCAACAGTATAGCAACTTGCTACCTGTAGCCGAATAACTAGAAAAATAGCAACTTGGCCTCGCTGACGCTAGCTGTAGTCACAGAGACACTCAACAGCACCAATACATGGCCGGACTTTTGGATCATTTAATTTCCCAACAAAAAGACAGAAGGGAGTTTTGGCTTGTATCAAATTATAATGTATTTGAGATCTCATTCTTTCTTATTTATCCTGGAACTATTCAATTTTTTTTAAAAAAAAATAGACGTAACAAATATTGAATGTTATAGAATTTACATTAATATCCGAATTATGATGAGTATATTGCATATTTTATTATTTACAAGTTGTGTCTATTTATCTTAACATTCTAAATTTAGAGAATAAATCGAAGAAAATGCTGATTCTTAGAAATTCACTTTTTGGGCGAAAAATATTGGATCCCCTTAAGAACTATATATAGCTAACGCGTTAGGTGAGTGCTTGAACCGGCCTATTATAACTATCTATTTCAAGAGCACGTTCTCTCATATTCTCAAGAATCTTGAAGGTGATTCTTTTTAATCACTATTCTCACCAATATTAACTCAGAATATATATGATCGTATTCCAGGATCTATCGTGGTACGGCTGTAATTAATGGTTTATAATCTTGTTAAATGGACTACTATATATATGTCCAGCTAGCATACCTATAAGGGCGGGGGCCTACATAGATTCCAAACTTTATTTTGGTATTTTCTCAGACATGGTCTGGGTCGCTAGCTGTAAATGAATATATATACGTACACATTTTGGTCAAAGAATTAAAAAGATCTCCCCGATCAACTTAGAAACCTAATTGAACTTATAGCTAGTAATTATTAGACCTTGCACTTATACCTTTTTTGTTGTCAATTCCTTTTTCTTATTCTTAAATATTTAAGGATGATATGTAAAATATGCTTCCAATGTCCTTTTATCTTAATTAATTAAGACGATCCGTCAAATTGGCGTCCGGCCTTTTAAGCACAAAATTAAAAAAAGACAAAGGCTAAGGTGGCAGTTGCAACTCATGATTCATGAAATCCCATAACGTATATTTTAATTAAATTTTAAATTATAGTCATGTTTATAACAAAAAAAATTTCACTTCCTCTAATCAACTTTTACATTTTTTTTTTTTTTTTTTAAAAAAAAAAAAAGTAAGGCTTTAACAAGGTGGAATGTAACAAAATGAACTTGACTCTTTATTCCGTTCTCAATAAAAAATATATAGATTAGAGCAAGCGAGAGAAAAAAAATTGAGAGATCGACTTTTATCTTCTTCTTTTTTAGTTCTAATTAAGTCCTTAAATCAGTTTACACGCGCCGCTTTGATTAATTTTAAAATGTGTACAGTTCTCTCACCACATATAACTGAGCAATTACTACCCTATCGGTTTATGTATAAGCTAGGATTGGTAATCAGATCAACAGGTTGAAAGGAAATTAACCCAATCGTGTCGGGGCCAAATTCTTGACCTAATAGTAAATTTGGACATATACTGTCGACTTAATTAATTTTGTGATCTCACATACCAGTACATCATACTAAACCCTGAAGCCACCGTTAGGTTGTCGACTTAATTTGTGTCGACGTACATCATAGCAGCGGTAACCTTACGACGTCTGCCGAAGAGCAGCAGAACCACTAGACTCCCCCAATCATATTTCACAGAGACTGCCACATGGTCAGAGACAAACGTGAAAAAAGCTAATAAATCCAAACCTCCAACCCACCAACCTCGAAAGGGAATACATTAAAATTCCTTACGTGTCATGAACAAACATAGCGCTGTTCATTTAAATCTTCTTTATCATGCAAAGTCGCAGTAGGTAAGAGCTAGCTTTATAAAAAGAAGAGAAAATTCGTATCAAAGAGAAAGTGATATGGAAAATAGAATTAATCTTGAAATGTTTTTTTTTTTTTTTTGTTAACTATTTTATTATCAACATGAACATTTGGACAACCAGGAGGAAGATTAATGATTACAAAAGGGAAAAAGGAAACCCAAGCGGAAGATTAAAAAAGAAAGAAAAATAGAACTATGAACGAAAAAACCAAAGTACTGATTGTCCTGAAAGAGTTCTTCGTCACACACCCTCCTTGTCAAGTAAACCAGTAAAGTGATATATATCACATGGGGTTATGAGCAAATCAGCTGATGGCAAAAAATTGGAGGTTTTACATTCGACGGAGGTGTTTAACGATTATCCCACATATGCATAAGCAGTCGGAAATCATGGAGCTCATCCAGCGAGACTTGATCATATCAACGAGGCAAACATTAGCCGTTCCGTCGATCCCACATGCCATGGTAAGGAGATTCAAGTGCAGCCGTCCTTTTCTGCAACCTGAGGTCCTTGTAGAACCTGTTAATGAACTCCTCGGCTGCCTTATCCACCTGACTATCTCCGTCGTCCTTCAACGGAAAGGGCGAGTCTGTTACCCTCAGTTGCCTTACCATTGGGCTTTTTCCGAACCCAGGTAAGGTCACCATCGGCGACGCCTCCACCGCGTCGTTGTTCAACATCTCGAGCACCTTCTGAACCGCAGCAACGGTGGTCACGTCGTCATAACGATAAGCCTTGTTAAAAAGGTGCTTGCGCTTGTTGAAATGGAAGGGGTAGTGATTAGCGGGGCTGTTGCTGCAACTGAACTCATATTCGCGAGGAGTTATGAAGGAGAGGGCCTCATTGGAACGGCAACTCAAGGCAGAAAGGTGGTTGTGGAGCATGAGGTTGTTGGCCATGGCCTTCCCCGCAAGCTTGCCACGCTTGAGCAGCAAATGGAAGTCGCCCATTATTTTGCTCTTGCATATGCCTTTTCGCAGCATGACTAACACTACTCGTATGATGTTCCATAGTTTCTTGGCCATCACTGACGGACTAGGTTCCATTTCCATCTTCTATAGCTTTAGTGGGAGAGAGGGCTTAATTTGTGTTGCTTTGAGAGAGAGAGAGAGAGAGAAAACTAGAAGGTTTCTTTTTTTGGTTGGTCGTGAGGCAGAGGGGAGGGAGGTATTTAAAGGGCGAAAAAATAATTATTTTATTAATTAAATATCAAGCCAAGTTTAGGAGCTTGATAGCGCTCTCCACTGCAGCGGGTTGTATTATTATGATTAGGGAAAGAGACGGTAAATTGCGCAGCAAGTTCTTTTATTTTTCGTTTTTCCTTTTATTTTAAATAGGAGTTTGATAGCGCTGGCGGAGAGAGGGTTTACTATTATATCGACACGTATCATGCTTTTTGGGTCTGAAGTTGCTCCGAGATTACTAGGAGGTCCCTGGGATAGCGACCAAATTACTTAAGTAAGTCCTCTCCTTGGCTGCCTCAATGATTAATTTAGAGATACTTGGCACTTTCTAAATGTCAGAATTAGCCGTAGGCAATCTGAGACCCAGCCAACGGCTTTAAACTGTGAATCGATCCCCACCGTCCATGAGGAGGTCCTTTTACAGCCTGATGGGCCCCTCGCAATTTTTTACAGTACAGCAAATTACTCGGCAATTGACCAATTTGTGTTTCTATTATCCGTAGCCTTGATTCGGTAAAAAGTTATTAAAATTTATAAAAAAAAGGTATTATAATTTGTCAAAAAATTTTGGGTACATCTAAACTCACTATTTAAGAAAATATCAATTTTTTTTATTTTAAGGAGAAATTCATTATTGTATATTTGAACCCGTTCCTAACCTTAAATTCATTTGGGTATAGAATTATAAGAAGTTTAGAAAAGCACGTACCATCAATTTAATTTATTTATATTAAATTAATAAAACTGTTTAAATTAAGCTGCAGTGCTTGACTCCAAAGAAAACCACTATTATATATTCAATAACGTACACCCATGCAGTAACCTCTGCTAAGGAAAGAATATCCACAGGAGTAGAAGTACTTTCTTTTCCCGAATGTGGGGTTTTGGTACTCGGACAGCCTTGCAGAAAGAGCAACGTCAATATTCTATTAGCGTGATAGAGTTGGTCATGGAACTCATGGGAAACAGAAGAGCACGCCGCGTCGCCGGCCCCGTCTCCTGAATCTTAAGAACACGTAATGTCTTCAATAATTCCTTACTTCTATGATCAAATGAGGTTTACCATGCACGAGTTTCATGCAGGGGTACGAAACCTACTCTTAAGGCGACAAAGAAATTATCATAATTATAATATGAAATAATATAACAAACTCCTGAGGTATATATGAGGAAACTTCCAACAAATTGTTAAGAAACTTTAGATTAGTGGATCATTAGAATTAAAGACCAAATATATATTTTTGAAGGTAACGTCTAAGTCGTATCTTTTAACTCATGACAGGTACTTTTCTTGGACTAGTATATAGTATGAGAACAAAAAATTTATACACACGATTATATAATTATAATTAATGTATATGTCATATCGATAAATTCAAAATAATTATACTATATTTTTTAATTTTAGAAAAATTTCACTTTTAATTCTCACTCTACCTTTGAAAATTTCATTTATCTGTTCAATCGATAAAATTTCATCATACTAAATATTTAAATTATCAAAATGCATCTTTCAATATTATCAGTTTTTAATTAGATGAAATTTGTAATTCTGATTGGTAAATGATATTTGGGTGATATTTTCAAAATTAGAAGTTAAGATTATACTTTAATCTAAGGGTTGAATCTTAACCAAACTTTGGAATATACTCATTTATCAATATTACTACTGACTGCCCAAAGACCAATCGGTACGCGGTGGCCGGGCCTCACCCTGAGTTGCTTTTCACGGGGTATAAGGCGCGTGGATCCAGTCTCCATTTTCGCACACCTTTGACGGAGAGAGATGGGCTGCTGTCAGGCTGGCAACTTGGCGTGAATGAATGGCAGCGACCTACTCCGGACACGTGGCCTTCCCGTTGAGGTCCAAATGAATCCAAGGCCGTACACGCATATACAACCATTTTGCGTCCCAACGTGACATTTGTTTGGCCGTTCAATTTTGCCAGAACCAAGAAAGCTCTAGTTTCTGGGGATTTTTTATTTATTTATTTTCTGTTTCTCTAATGTTGCTTTCTTCCTTGAGGACTTGATATTGCTACATAAAGTCTGTAAAATATCTGTAGATTTTCCATTACTTTTTCGTTAAAAAGAATAAAATTCTCAGTTTTGATAAAGAAATTAGGGTTTTAGTTTAATAGGAAAAAAATAAATACATAAAAAAGAATAAATAAATAAATAAAACAATCAAAGACCACATGGGAAGAGAAAATAAGATCAACTTCGTGCAAAAAAAATTTAACCATTAAATGCAATTGATCTAAGTAATATATATTATTGCAGTATGAGTATGATTTTAATATGCAAAAGCATAAATATAGTACTAAAACTCCTATGATAGAAATAGAACTTTTCTAAGATTCAAAATAAGGAATATCAAAATCTAAAGACATAATTTCCAAAATATAAAAATCATTGTGCTCGAATTCACGGCGTATCAGTCTCTTCCAAAGATGGCCCTTGACCCTGGCTTTGCCCTCCCTTTTGTTTTTCGCTACTAGGCAAATATTAAGAAAAGGAGAAAAGTCACTTTAAACTTTTTAACTACTAATGTAATTTCAAATAAAAGTTTAAACTACTAATCTTGATATATTGAGCCCTCTATCTTTTATAATTAATCAAATTACACTATAAAAATAATCTAACGGCCAAAACCATGTCACATAGTTCATTTATAATACATGTAGTACAAGTTTGATAGTTGAATCTTTTTTAGAGGTGCAAATTGATGAAATTTGATAGTTCTTGATTCAATATGTCAAATGTAGTAGTTGAGACCTTTTGAGATTGCTTTGGTAGTTTAAGGGCTCAAAATGACTTATTCACTTAAGCAAACTTAAGAACATGTAACCTTTTGATGTTTTACCAGCAAAAACTTGACAAAAGCTAGTACCTTAATGGACCTCAAATAATATAGTTTTGACACTCAAACACCACCTTAATTTACCCTCTCTCTTTTTTTGTTTTTTTGTAGTCCGTGGTGGAGCAGCACTCGTTTGGTTTGGCCCTTGTTGTGGTGTAGGTTATAGGTAGGAGAACACTGTCTTACCACTTAATTGCTTGTCACTGCCAAAAGGAACTTTTAGGCGCATGTGTTTGCCGCACGCTGTGGACTTTGGGACGAATTATTAGGGGAAACATATACATCATATTAATTACTTTATGAAAAGGATGGATCAAGCCGCCTCGTTTTCCCATTTTTTCGTAGATTATTCCCAAGCTAGCTAAAAAAAAAAAAAAAAAAAAAAAAAAAAAAAAAAAAAAAAAAAAAAAAAAAAAAAAAAGCATATACATCACATTAATTGATCAGTTGGTTCCGTTCTAGAAGCCACATTACTTTTCCCAACTCCCTCGTTTTCCTTCTTCCTCATGGTCTTGAAAGCAACTTTATATCAGGGGCATGATCGGAGAATAAAGCTTAACCAGCATTTAAGTCTTGTGGGGTTAAAATTAAAGCAACTCCAGAGTCGCGCGCGGCGCCACTTGGGAAGCCTTTGATGTATGGGGATTTTGTCGATGTCTATGTGGGGAGCCTCTCCTTCATTGATTTACTATTCCACGTTTGTTTCTGAAGTTGCAGAGATCAAAGGGTTTAGTTGGACTCAAAAAGGAAGATTACTGATTAGAAAATGGGAGCCTATCAACATCGTTTGTTTTTTTTCCCACTAAAAACCCTATAGAACTTGATATATAGGTGACCATTAATTCGTTGCTCTATTGACTTTACCTAATCCTTGCCACTCACCAAAGTGAAAAGGTGTAGGGTTAAATTAATTAGCAGAACCAAACATGGTGCTGTGCGCTTTGGAAATCTAGGATTGTGGAGTGTTGCCTTCCAAGATGTACAACTTTCTTTTAAGTCTCTTAAGGAAGAAGAAGTAGAAGAAAGAGGGAAGAATATGTTAATTACGTGCACATCATAAGAAAAATATGCTAAAATTGATCTTCCTTAGCCAACATCCTGCGCGAGAAAAAGCATGCCCGTGAAACAGGGCACTACAAATTTGCTTCTTTTGAGAAAATATCTTTGATGACTCGCTTTTTGGGTCTTGCTTTAGGAACAAGGTGGGAGTTCTCATTTCACACGGAACGATTTATGACTGGCCTTATATCTTCTCCTTTTGAGGGTTGGGGAGCCCCATATTGTGTGCCAAAACTTTATGCCTATAATCTCGCAGCAGAAGACAAACAAAGATTCCTGCACAGGCGCTTTGCGCCTTAAAATTGCTGCAAATGCTTTACAGACAACGTCAGTACTTTCGCCTCTTTTGGTACTAGAATTTCCTTGTTTAACTTTGATAGCATGCATTGAACATCTTAGTGATTCTTTTGGCCTTCTTAAAGGGAAAAGGGTTTCTTAATTAATCACTATTTCTACCATTTTATTATAAGGGGCGCCCTATGTTTTTCATAACCACAATAGTCAATGGTGGACCGTGTTGATGTACATTTCATAGCTAAATGTTTGTACATTAACCCTAGAATTGTTCCTCAAATACCAACTTACACGATGTTTAATCCATTTAACCGATAGTTAATGAGTGATTTCGGGCCATAATTTATCAATGGGTTCTATAGGAGATACCTTTGAATATTTTTTTCAAAAGATTTTTGGTTATGTTTCCCCTAACCTGAGAATTGTTTAGTGGGTTAATATAATATACAAGAATACCATTCAACTTAAAAGCTTGAGCTTTTAGGTTTGAGCCGACCGATCAAGCTATGTTAATGTCATATTACTCACCCATATCAACGACCTATCTTCAATGTACAATGACCAATCACACGTATATATTCAATGAGAATGTCGTTTTAAGATAAAACCTCTACAAACTTCTTCGAATAATTCTATAATTGTTGAGTTTTTAAGATCGCAGTTATTCTTTGGCATTAAATAACTCAAAATTTTCCTGTTATTTTTAACATGATGTTACAAAACAAAATAGCTAGAGTGATCAACACGACATAAACACACGAAAAACTTTTGAAGAAGCAAAAGCAGAACTTGGAAAAGTTAGCAGTATTGGAACGAAAGGGGAGGAGAGGTGAGGTGAGAATTAAATACGAAACCAAGTTGATGGAGAGACTTTGCACTACATGAATCTTCCACATTGCAAGGGTGTCAAAGTACTGAGCCCTACATAGAACCACTGATTTCTATCATCTCCCACCTACCTTTAGTTATTTTTCCTTGATTCTCAATTAAAGAGCTTCATTATTTAGATATTTGAGTCCTAAATTATTGGTGGTCCGGCAAAAGACATTTAACTTAAGACCTGTAATTTTCATGTCGTTGTCTTTGTTATCCAAAGTGTGCAGCTAACGAGTAATTAAACTTTCTTTATAAGTCACCAGCCGTGCAGCTTCTCATCATTATTGAACACACTGTTTCACCATTCCATTAGGATTTATTGTGTTCCTATCCTTCATGAGGAGCTTGACTGGCCATGGATGGTGGGCTTTTTGGCTTCTATTTTCTTCCATAATTGCCAAGTGGCTCCCTGTGTGAGGCTGTCCTCTGGGTCCATATATAAAACCTAGCTTCTAGTTGCCATTGACGACGACCGCAGCCTTATCTGAAGATAATTTCTATCTGTATGTTCATAGACGTTCAGAGATTTAAGGGGAAAGGAGTCGTTGAACTCCCATTAATGTAATCAGTGTTCTTTACTTGTAAGGAAGAGAGACATCTAGCAGTAGTTCTGATTGAATTTGAAGTGCTGCGCGCTTCAACACAGCTACCGACGTACGTTTCTAAAATACACATGATGATGCACTTTAAAGCATGCATTTTCCTCTAATTTTCACGTGGGTTTTCTGCATAAAAACAAATTGCAAATAAGAATAGTTAGATCAAGTGATACCATTGAGTCAAAAATTTAAGTTAATATAATTAAGGCCTAACTTTATTTCTTTATACACTCGACATCACAAAATCCCGTATTGAACGATAGGTAGATATAAGAGACTATACCACCACGTGGGTGTCGCAAGTTGTTATGTTAAGTACCGTCCTATATCCCTCTATAAGACAGTGACAAGTGAAAGGATGATTACTAATCCATAAACCCAACACGAAAAGTGTCTAGAAAACAACTCATAATCAACGCTTGGGGCTAGGCATGCAAATTCTGCAACAAATGGGAAAGAAGTTCAGTCCTTTTATAGCTGTTAATATTCGTGCTTGGTTTTGTGTAACATGATACGAAATCACTCCTTTTATAATTATATTTTGTGAGAGATGTTTGAAGTTTAGTAATAGCCTTCCTATATAAAGATCCCCGAGAAAGAACTGAGCGCAGTCATCTTGAATTATACGAATCCTAAAGCAATTAGGAAGAATCTGAATTCTGACGTATGAGAAATTGACAACCAATAATTCGTCTCGAAGTCTTGGGTGACTGATCCAAAGTCGATACCTCCAATAGACCCATATATAGATTATGGAACAAATCGGTAGGTAGGTAGGCACAACAGCCCACACTACGTACGTGTCTAGCGAACTCTATATATAAACATTTTGTATCATAAAAGAGAAAATGGAATGAAAGAGACTACAGGTAGTTGAGCTTCCATAATTTTATTTGACTAATAATCATTTAAGACAAAAATGTTGAGCGTATTCTGTTAGCTTTTTTTTTTTAAAAAAAAAAAAACATTTTAATTATCCAATTTTACATGATAAATTAAAGGCTAATGACTAATACATACTATATAGTCTATAATTTGGTATAATTCCGAGAGAGAATATATGTGACTTATATTATTTAATATTATATGTATTAAATTTTAAGAAATATAAACCTTACAACATAATAATTACTGTAAACACACTCTCTTTTTGAATCATACAATTCAGATAAAAAATTATAAAAAAATCTTAATACGAATAATAAAATGTCATCTTCAAAAGTGGTGGCCCTTACTAGCAAATATCATCAAAGACGGTGGTTAACCGAAAAAAACACTCTGTGAGGTGTCATTTTCGCACGCTTACAACTTTAAAATCTTCGGTGACCTCATTTATCATCGTTATGTGCTATCCGTGACGCATTTTTTAGGATAGAGGAAAAATAATAGGAGATTATCCAGATCTGGAATATCTTTTTCTATTCCAGTACAAACACGTGGCCTGCTAACGTTTAATGGTCTCTGAGCCGAAGCCCAAGAGCTTACCTGTGTTTGGTGGCCTTCTTGGGCCTAGGAAACCACCCAAGTCCATTGGGCCCATTTTTGCACATTCGAACCTAATCCATTAGTTTTTTATCAACCCATTCGTTTTTTTGGGCCTGGTCAACTAATCTACAGCAATGCAGTAGAAGTTTGCTGCTGTCCACGCGGCAATAGGATATTGGTTAGAAGACGCAGTATTCGTGTTCGTTTCACCTGTGGAGGCAGCCTATTGAGTAGCCGTTCTAGAAGGCGGTACCAACAACCGTATAAGCATCGAACTTCAAAACCACCCCTCTCTTATCGACTTATTTACGTCATCTTCCTCGCTCCAAAAATGACACATCATCTGGACCTGGGTCGACCAGAGGGCATTTTGGAGATCACGTTCCACAAAATAACCACTGGTCTGTTATTCTCAATGACGCCCCAGTTTGAACCTTCAAAGGTGGAACTTCGAAAATAACGGAAACAAAATAAAAAGAAATGGAAAGAAAGCAAGAAAGACGGTTGTTTCTCTGGACTCGGCCACTTTTCTTGCCCAGAGTCAGGAAGTCTTTTGCGTTTTGTGTTTCTCGAAGTCGAACAAGGTAATTCTCTATTTCTTTTCCCACCTTGTGAGCTTATTCTCGACCCTGATGGTTTACTCTGGTCTTTTTATGATCTTCTTGAAATCTATTTCTCTGTTGAAACCGACGAAGTTCCTTCTGGGCTGTTGAAGAGTGGTAGAGTTGGGGGTTATGAATTTTTACGTTTTTGGATTCGTTGACTGGAAATTCTCATCTTCTCTGATTATATTATGAGAAGCTTCGCCCAAGGAAATTTCTCTGTTTTTTATTTCTTTTCTGAACTTTTCGGAGCTTTCCCAAGCTGCACAGAGTGAGTTGAATTGGTTCACGATCAGGTTGTTCTGATGCAACCGGCGTGTGATTTAATTTTTTGTTTTTTTGTGAGAGGTTTTTGATGAGTACTTTTGGGCCTTTTTCTCCCTTGTGAGTCTTTGCAGAGTGGGATGAATTACCAGTTCACTGGCCGCGTTCAGATGCCCAGAGGGTTCAAGGCAAAGCAGGCTTTACAGTTGGCGTTGCTTTTGGGTGTTTGCTTCTGGTTGCTGTACCAGATTGAGCACTCAAAGAGTAAGGGGGAGGACAATGGTGGAGGTGTACAAAGCAAGCTCAGTGACCCACATGGTATTATTTCTTTGGGGCGTAAGGGGAATGCAGGGTGGTCAAGCGATGGAGGCGTGTCCGACTTGCAAAACAAGAATCTTGTGAGAGACGCTCAAAGGAAAGAGGATGGAGGTGGAGATGCTGAAATAATAAAAAACGATGAAACAGTGAGCTCATATAAGCATTGGGTTGGAGTACATTCCAAGAAAGGACACGATGTTCCATTAGGAAGTGTCGCAGATCACGCGGGGGAGGGGGAGAAGAAGAAGCTTGTCATTCACGGGAAAGGAAATGGCAACAACAAACCAAGAACACAAGTTAAGAGAGTAGGTAAACAGAATTCAGGAAGATATGGCAAGGAACCAAAAGGGATGGAGGAAATTCTTGATGAAACTAATAGAAGATACCATTATGAAGCAGCCGGGTTAAATGGGGAGAATGAAGAAGATAAATACATAGATGAGGTAGCAATTCATCCAAAATTTGGCTTCCATGATGAGAATGGGGTTCCACAAGATGGTAAAGATGTTGCAAAGTGGACTCTGGCTGAGAGAGATGATCATCCAATAATCCTACCTCAAGGAACCCCAGCAGGGGAAGGTGCTTCCCATATGCCATCTTAGAAGTTCTACAAAGGAAAAAGAAACTTGGAAGACTCGCAAGAAGATAGAATGGAGACACAGCAGACCCTCATTCTATTTCTTTGCAGCCTATTCTAGTTGAGGCCACAAATACAGTTTTTTTCCCCAGCTGCTGTAAAAGAATCCCAAAGTAAAAGACTGACTTCCTTAACAACATAGCAGAGCACTATATGCATTTGTAGTTTTTCATTCTCCCATAATTTTGTACAGTTTAAATCCCAGATTGTCTTTTAAGTTCTTCAGATTTTCATTGCCTGTGTTTAGAGTGCTTGCTAACACCCCTAGCCTCTCTGCTATTCCATATCTAAGTTTAAAGAAGAAGAAAATTCCTCCTTTTACCATGTTAGAAGTAAAATTGACACTGCAATAGATTTTTAACTTCTTTAACCAAATTCTGTTCGTCTCTTGTATCATACCTTTCCAACTATGAAGAACTAACACATACTAATGATACAAGACTTCTTTGGCATCATGATACCACTATTCATACAAGAATGATAGCTTTGTAATAGCTTGTGTTACATCAAATTTTCTGTTTTGTGTGTTTCACCAACAGAACTGAGGTCACTTCCGCATGATCGGCCTAGAAGGTGCTCCAGCTTTCAAGCTTTCATCAACCTTTTCATGCATCATCCATCGAAAGCACAAGCAGGCCATAACTCCTTGGGAGCCAAATGATCTGAGCCGAATAATTTACATCACTCTTTGTTTCTGCCTGTCCAGGGTCAAGAGCAAGTAGATCTACAAGTAGTCTTGTAGCTCATCCGGCACATGCAACTTCTCAATGGCAGCCTATACAAAGATTAGACAATGAAAAGGATGAACAAAGCAAAAGTTCATTGCTCTCTCCGAGTAAACTCTAAACAAATAAAATAACCGTTATTTATTCACATAAAAATCAGGACAAAGAACGAGATAGGGGGTTCAGAAATCACCAGAATAGCTGGAGGACGGGCAGTCCCACTTCCCAAAAGAGGTCGTATATACATTAGAGAGAGAAAAAAAAAAAAAGATGCTAGCTATTGCTTTTACTTAATATAGACCCTTTCCATTAATCTTCACCCGGATGAGGGTAAGGCGCTTGAGTAAGCCCTGCCTGCCCTTTCTATTCAGGGGAGAATATGAACGATTAAACCTTTTTTCTTTTCCCAATTGATAGAAACATTGCTATCCCCACAAATCTGTACCCACTTTAGATCAAACCAAAATAGTCTTACCCGAACAAGGGAAGAAATACCACTAGGTTATAAAGCCATCGGTCCATGACCTGAAAACCTTGATGTTGTGTTCCAGATAAATTTGACACACCACTTGAATAAAGGGCAATGTTTCTTGCGAGTATCAATGGCATACGGTGATCTGTGCACAACCAATTTACACCCAAACAATCCTCAAAAAGAGCATGTTTTCACTATCCAAAAATTGCACAAGTCTAACTGGTGTATTTTAACCATAACATCAAATTTCACAGGCAAGAGGCTAGCTATGAAACAAGTCGATCACCTTAATGGCAGCAACGTCTGTTGCAGGTGGTTTCAGATCCAAAGCAAGACCAAAATGAAGCATCGCTCTGTCATGCATATTACGCCGCTTATAAATCTTACCCATCAAAGCATATACACTGCTTTCACGAGGGGCATACTCCTTAAGCTCCTCCAGGGCCTCTAGAGCTTCATCAAAATTTTCCAAGCTTACTAGTATACTAGCCTTTTGATACATGGGAAGAGGATTCTTCTTATCTGCTAAAATAGCCTTCTCCATGATCACCAAAGCTTCATCACTTCTCTGCCAGATGATAGAAACACAATAATGAGAATTTTGAAATAGAGTATTACTTCCAGAAGCCAAAATAGAAGAATCAAACTAGATAGTGGTCCAACCTTTAAGGCATGCAAAGCTGTGCCAAGATAAGACATTATAACAGAAGAACGAGGATTTATTTGGAAAGCCATTCGGAAGTGATGCTCTGAAAACTCATACTTCTCTTGGCGAAGATATATCATCCCAAGCCCATACCAGGAGTTATAGTGCCTTGCATCAACCTGAAGTGCACTCTGGTAGCTCTTAATTCCATTCTCAAAATCCTCTAAAGCCACATATCTGCAGAGGATGAATTGCAACAAGCCAAAGTAATACAATATAAGCATTGACCGTCGAGGCATAATGTTACCCAAAAGATATTCAAATTATGGGATTATCAGAAAGGGAAAAGAGATTGTCATACTCATGACCACAAAGCGTATGTGCATATGCAAATCTTGGATCAAGTTGAACAGCTCGCTGGAAATTTCTCAGAGCAGTTTCATGGTCTTTCTGCAGGCTATAGCAATTTCCCATAGCCAACCTGCATGTCCATTGAAAAGGAAACTAATAAGGAATAAAAATATAGCTATAACAATTAACAACTTGGAATCCAGACTCCAAAAACCAAACACTAAAGTGTTCATGCTCTTTGACCATCAAATTGGCAAAGATAAAAGACCTCATCCCTCAACTGAACAAGTAGGCAAGAAAATTTATGCTTCTATAAACAGGAGTCCCCATATCTCGAGATTTTTAGAGTTTGATAGAAAATTCTAATTAGACTTTTCCATTTTAGCTCTCCAAGGTCTGTAAGTTAAGACCTTGTGTGTCACGCAATGCTGAGGAAAGAATCAAAACCCACTTCAATAAGACATGAGATAAGTTGATATTACACTGCATATTGTAGCTAAATTGTAAATACAAGATTAAAGCCTAAAACATTGAGGGGTATGACGGCTCTGAGGAGTAGAAACATTGGAAGTCGGTGACAAAGATACTCGCAGATGTATAAGAAAACGAAGACAAGAATGCACTATGTTATGTGATGAAAGGTTGATATAAGCTACCAAGATTGAGGAGCTAAGCGGTCAGTTGATATAAGTTCTTGAGCCAGGTAACTTAACTTCATATCTTCCTTCAAATGCTGCAATGGAAACAAAAACAGACCACCACTTAAGAGATGAAGACAATCCAGTATCCTAATCAGAAGGATATATAGTAAGGGAGCTTTCACTTCAGAATATTGTAGCTAAAACAAATATATAGGATAAGAATGATTTGAGTCCCCAGCTTGTGTTCAGCTCAATTCACCAAAATTACCAATTTAAGAGAGAGAGAGAGAGGAGGGGGGGGGGGGGGGGGCTCTCACCAGGAGAGAAAGAGCACTTTCAAGAACAGTCCAAAAGTGGGAACTCACATAAAGAACTGTAGAGTACGTATCCATTCCTTCTAGACTGTAAGGGGATGCCTGACGGGCAAGACTGAAGGCCCAATCAGCTTCTAGATAATCTACCAATTCAAAATATGCTTTTCCGACCTGCGTTTGAAACATAAACAGATTAACATGTTACCATCCAGTAATATGCCAACATTCTAATGTTCTCAAAAAAAAAAAAAGTCATTTAGGGATAATGGCATGTAAATAAAACAGTTCATTAATTAAAAAATCATGTGTTTGTATAAATAGTCCCAATTCAAAACTTAAGTACATGACCAACAGTTATAAAATCCACAAAAGCGTTTATGACGGAATTTTGGACTATCAATCTACCTGTGATAACACCCAGCCTGTGTTATAATGCTTGTGTGGAAGTTTAAGATAGGCATCCAGTGCTTCCTGTACAACCCAGCAGCAGTCAGACCATTAACCACGAGCCATGAAATACAAATTATCTTCACTTCCAAGTTTGGTGCTTCATCTTTTCTTTATTCAAGAATAAACGCATAATACCTGGCACCTATACATGCAGGAAAGTCTGTAGCCTTCCCCAAGAGTTCTCAAAAGGCCCATTATTTCTGAAGCACCACTAATGACTCTTGAGCTGTTCATGAGACCTCCGGTAGTAGATATGGTTGCTCCTTCTTGTTCAAGAGATCTAGTGTCACCAGAGGATGATGTACTAGAAGTGGTCGAAGGAATATTTGAACGAGAATCATCAAAAACCTCATTGCGTATACCTAAATGAGATCAAATTTGCCAGCATTAGAATGTCAGTCTAAAAGAATGAGATTTTGCACATTACAATCTTCATTTGTAGTATGGTTTAACTAAACTAGTAGAAGACAAATAGATCCACTACCTTCATCCATATTTTCGTTGGTCCATGACTGACTCTTACGAACTGTCACAGCACGAAATGCCATAGAGCTCAGCTTGGAACCTCCAAGATATTTAGAAGAGTTGTTAGTTACATTTCCAACTACCACTGTGGCACTCACATTTGCGTTAGCACCTGTGTCTCCAGAAAGTCTTGTACTTCGTCGAGGGCCAGAATCAGAAAATAACCTCCCAGAGATCTGAAAACCAAGAAAACAAAATAATCTCAAGGTGGAAAAAAACCCGACTGCTGCGTCAATGACGTAAAAATCAGTCTTCCGACAACCTAGATGTATGTGGATATACCAAGCAAGCAGCGGAAATATTTATTGCAGGAAATGCAGTTAAGACAAGCTCAAATGACTTAAGGAAAGAAATACAACGGTCACTACTGTACACAGAAAAGAAAGCACTCTGAACAAATCAATAAGATCAGGCACAAAGATATGATAGGATGTATATAGCACTTAAACTTAGAGACTAGTTAAAGTCCAATATTGCAATTATGTAATGAATTGCAGGCTTTACCGGCCCAAAAGGCAAAAAGCAAACCAACTATGAGCTGAAATTTTGTACCCAAACAGGCAAGGAAAAGCAGAAACTACTCAATAACCTCAAAGATTATAAAAAACAACATGCAGAACCAAATGACAAAATGATCTCAAGGAGCAAACTAAAGACTGGTGCCATGCACAAAAAGCTCACGAGTTGACATAGAAAACTTTTCCAAACTCAACAAGTTGATGACCTATGAGAAATCCAACCTAGCTTTTCTAGACTACTTGTAAAGTCTTAAGCTGAAAACCACCGTTGGTAGCCCAATGGTTAGGGCCCATGTGCCCATAAGGTCACAGGTTCAACCTGTGACGGAAGCACCTAGGTAGCAAGCCATCCAAGAGGAGATGAATGCACCTACATTGAACCCTAGGTGGGGTCAGGGTCAGGCTATAGCTCATCCCTCTCCTTAGGGAACACCTACTACTCCCAATCTAGGCCCCTAGGTGATGGCTAGGGACTAATATGGTAACGCCCAAGAAAGGTTACCACATCTGTTTTCCCCCTCGTACTCTTTTTACCAAGAAAAAAAAGTCTTAAGCTGATAAGACTACTTTGACCCAAATTTAACTTATTCAAAAGACATATGGATTCTCTAGTTTTCTGCACGATAAACTAACCTTGGAAATAATGACCATATAATTTATTGGGCCGAAAAAAGAGGACACTGATTATTTAGGGTGTAACATTTTCAAGGAGGGATCACTACAATATCCTGGTAGAGGTGAAGCATGAAGATAGTGATGCACGTAATTAAGCTTTTATAACTAAATGATATATAAAAACAAAACAAAAGAAAAAACACGAATATAAAGAGATATAACCTTCCGTAATTTTCCTTCATCCACAAACTTTCTTCGAGGGGCTTGAATGGTAGAGTTCACAGTGGACCTTGGAGAGCTATCAGCATTGACAATGCTTTGGTTTGGACCATTTGGCTGCCCATTTCTACACAAAGGCGGTGGAGCAACACCTGACAACTGTGAAATGTGGGCATCTAAGAGCACGGTATTATTTTTTATAGTAAAAAGGAGATAGAAACTAATGAAGATGTAGATAAGTCAATAATTTGGTTAAAGAAACAAAATCATGGTAAATAAAAAAATGATCTAAACGTGAAAAAATGGTGGTTGATTTCCACCTTTTATCTGCCATCCATGAGTTATAATCAGCAGCATCAAAGGAGAATGTGGAAGCAGAATCCTCACATATGAGTATACAAATTTTAAGCAACTATGTAAGAGAACCTTGCATTTCACTAGAGGAAGAATGAGAAGAAGCAAAACAAATAAGATATATTCTTACTTGGAGGAAAAATCTAATTATATAAAGAGCACTTCTGAGGCAGTCCAAAAACAAGAACTAGGAGGGAAGCTACAAGTTTATGAAGACTGAAAAGGAAAATATTGGACTACAAAAGTCAGGCCTGAAAACCGTAGGGGTGTGCATCCACAACTTAGGGGCAAGTACCTAGGTAAGCCATAGGCCCAAAAAAAGAATGTCTCTTCCACCAAAGTATAAGTGCAAAATCAAAACCAGTTCAGGCTGAGAGTTAAGCCCATGCCTTTCTCAGTAAAAACTAAAAATCCATGTAAAATAGGGAAATCCTTCCTACTCGGTTAGTAATAACAATCTCAAATCAATGAAGAAAAAACACATCATTATAGACAGAAAAAATGGTCAGCTATGAGGATCCTTGCATGCAATAACGCTAACCATGCTCAGCAAGAGAGTGGTATATCTCAAAATGGAATTCCACCTTGTATTGTACGGATTATCTGAAGGGAATAAATAGTCTGGCTTTCAAAAGGGATGAGCTTAATCTAGTTTTGATTAAATCTTTGTTCCTGAGATCTGTGTAACTAGATGACCGCTATGGCAGTGTCAGTTCATCTTCTTGCTATGAGTTTCTAGATCTTTCAAATTTCAGTTTGTCTCTTTTAGGAGATACTCACCCTACTTAGGTAGTGTTTGAGTGTTAAAATTTGGGGGTGGTTAAAATTTTGAGATATGGGAGTTGGTGAAAAAGTGAAGATAGTTTATGAAGTTGGTAAAAAAGTTAAGAGAGAATATTTGAATGAAAAAGAATAATTTAATAGGAAATGAGAGATTATTTTGTAAGTTTTTTAATTAGGTCCAAAATTTTGAGTGCCAACATTCAAACACCACCTTAGTGTTCTCCTTATTAAGTAACATGATTATTACATCACACACAAAAAAAGGGGATAACTCCACTAAAAGTTTGGGAGCAAGTTAGTCATTCTTCTATATAAGAAAACAAACCAGATTGATTGAGAGTTTCAAGCTTCCATGCAATAGTGCTAACTACTCAAAAAAATATACAAAGACAGACTACAAAAGGAAACAAAAGCCTCACATAACTATAACACTTTGAGGTAATTTAGATCATTCTACCTGTGAGGCCATTGGTGAAGGAGTATTATAGAATGACAGGTTCGATGAACCGCCATTTGAAGGCTGGCTAGCAGCTCCTCCTAGCACAGCTGCTCCGTGATAATTTCCAGGAATATCTCTTTGGTTATTGCCTTGCAGGTGTTTCAATTGCCTTGGACTGGCATCATCAAGGACTGGGCCAAAGTTCCTCAAAGAAACTAAGCTACGATCCTCATTTGACATATGCAAGCTTTGGGAAGATGATCCCTGGGATACATACTGCTTTTGTATGCAAATAGCAGCTGCTTCACCAAAAACTGCAGTTGCTTCTTCAGCAGCACCTAAAACAATGGAAAAAGAAAGGCCTGAGCAAATATTGACCCAAAAATAATGAAATCAAGCACTAAAGGTCACAAGGAGACAAATACCATATCTCTCACTTATAAGAAAACCAATCTGGAATGCCATAGTCATCATTCAAAAATGACTAGCAGCAGCTGGAGTCATATCAGTAACACAAAGTGCTTCTACTATGAACAGTCTTTAGAAGAGAACCAATTCAGCCCCTTCAGCTATTGTCATTGCTTACTTAAACTTCCAAGTACTCATCAGAATGAAAGGACATTATATGTCATGCCTTGTGGCAACAACTCGAAACATACACTGAATAGGTAGGCTAAGTGATGAAAATACAGATGGAAAGAGAGATTGCACATAGGTTGGGAATAGATAGGTGATATTCTTAATTACGCGAGCATGGTCAGATAGAAATAGAATTTCAGAAGATAAAAACTCAAAAACCTACTGGAGAGCATGATTAAAAGAAAAAGTGTGCAACGAAGGTCCTAACACTAGCAATAAAAATATATTGTCCTAGTTTATATAAAACAAGCATTTACAATATCCCACCTCCGCCAACGAAACATAGATGTTCACATTCTCAAAGTTCCTGATAAAGGAGGTTTACTGTAGACAGAAAGCCAGTATAGTTCTAGGTAAATCCCCCACCATACATCTCTTGAAAAAAGATGAAAAACCAAAAAAAGAAGAGACTGTTTCAATTGAATTGGCACTGATAGGAGATATTATCAATCATGAGATGCAGGAGAATACTCATATACCTTAGCTACCACACTCAACTGTCAAGATATTATACAATCAGCTTACCTTGATCTGTGAACCCATATTTTAATATGAAATTGTACATACACATAGCCTAGCTAACTATTAGAACAACTATGGAATTTACACTTGTAGCATTGTACCGTCATAGAGCAACCAAAACAACCTCAGGGAGATCAATGAATGACTAAGGGTTCGCAAATGAGAAAATGCAGAGGAAAAACAAAATTTGCAGAGACATTGCCCTACATTCTTGATTTGGTTGATGTTAGTTCACTACTTACCAAGTTGAAATGAAACTAAAGATATGAGGTGTGCTGGCTCATAATTAGATTAAAGTTCTGAACCTCACATTTTAAGCCTTCAAATTACACCATCAGTATGTGCACAAAATTATCAATTATATCCATATCAGAGCTGTTCAAGGAGTTGAAACCATGTGGCTATTCTCTATACAAACCTAACACACACAGCTCCTCATATGCAGCCCACATCACAGGATCTATGGATAATGCCTGCTTAAAGTGATGTATAGCACTTCTCCTTCTATCAGTGTACCTAAAACAAAATAAACATTTCTATAAATAAGAAGCAGATGGGCTAATGAATTTTAGAAATGGCACACACCCACAGAAGACTTAAATGGACATAATTACGCATGTTACGCAACATGCACATGCAATAACAACTAACCACTTCAGAATTTATGGTAGAAAATTCATAGAGCCCAGAGAATGAAAGCTATATGGTAATGAAATTAAATTAACTGGGATTCAATGATCCTGTTTACAGCATTCGATCAATTACTTGGATCAGCTAAAACTAGAAATGAGTAGAAACAGATTACAGAATAGAATCTAACACGAAGAACAGAATCTGGCCTTGTATCCTCGCTACTCACAGTCAGTTAAAAAACAGGAAGACACAAACACATTGACAAAGATGATCATGTGCAAGTGGAAAAACTTAAATGATACATCCTTCCGTTGCATCTCAATGTCATCTCATTTCATTTCTTTATTTCCCCTATTTGATAAATAAGCAATGAATCCTAGAGACTTATTTGCGTCTTCTATTTTCACTGCACCTACCTGGAAGTTCACAAAATGGTATATGGGACAACAAAAGGCCAACCTACACATTAAATTAAACAGTAATAATAAGAAGGAAAGGAAGAAAGGAAGGAAAAAGCAACCTGTAAATAAGCCCTAAAAGGTAATGACCTGCTGCACCATTGGGAATCTGCATCAAAAAGATAGACAACAGCAAGCAAAAGTCATCATCATCCCGAAAAGCAACTGAACAAGCATCTAAGTACCCACGAAAACAGGAAAGAAGAAGTGATAACTAAAGACCAACAGTACGGACATAAAAACACAGACTAAATCATGCAATTCGTTAATCCCAAATTTGAAGAAAACAAATGTAGCGATTAATACTATTTTGCTACTGAAGAACCCAGAGGAGAAAATGTTAGCTTCCCAAGTATATACACATAATTCTCCAATACCTCCGCACCAGGCTCATTAGAAGGACATAATGCTGCTTCAGCTTCCTTAAGAAGATCCATTTGGAAGCATGATAGTGCAAACAAGTAGCGGGATTGAGCCATTTGCGTTCCTTCATACAACAAAGGATGAACAAAAGAAAGAGAGATTATGGATGAGAAACTTTTATAAAGTAACCGCAATAAAGAAAAGTCGAAAAATTCAAACTACAAGTTGGTTCAACAAAGGCAAAAAAAACTGAGTAACACGACACTTACCCTTTAGAATATGGTAAGCGGCATAAGATTGATTATTGTGCAAATAACAGCCAGCCAATAATTGCAAATTTGTCTGTACGTAAGGAAAAGTAAGTGTCAAGGATTCAAGTAAAAAATACAAAGCGCAGATCGACCCGCCAAGAAATAGTTCTCCCTGATGCTCGAGGGGCACCGCTCGCTCATCACCTGTGAACCTAAGTGACTTACCGCCAACCCGCTAGCTACAACCATGGTTTCTCGGGAACCAAGCAAAGAGGCGAGGAAGTAAATAGGAAGTAGAAATAGCAAAAAAGAAAAGTACCTCAGAGGCGAATTCAGCGCATAGGCGTTCGCATAAGAAAATGGCATTCCGGTACATGAAATGGCGAAGGCTGTTCTGCACACAGTCTACCAGTATTGATTCCATTGCTACTTCGATTCAGAGAGAGAGAGGTGCTTCTGGTTTTGGGGGTTTCTTAGGTTCAAATCAGGGCGGCACGTGTTATCTCCGATTTCAAACGAAGCACGGGCACTTGAGAGGGTTCCAGTTTTATAAACCAGGAGAGGCTCACCCCCTGTTCGTTATGGTCCCGTTTCCAACAGTTTTATTCCAGATTTAAATAGCAGTGTCATAAAGCAAATCTAAGGACAGATATGATGCCACGTCAAACAAATATGATCCAGTTAATTTTGCACACGCGGCCTCAACTTTTTTTTTTCGTTTTGGGCTCAAATTTGAATTTGAGGAAATTGGGTTGGGAACCAGTTTTATGTTTTGGACCCAGGATTAAAAACTTTTTTCAAGAGGCACTGCTGTTCTCGGGACGACATCTATGAACGAAGAAAGGAAGAATAGTTTTCCTATAAAAACGCTGCCCAGCCCGACCTCTCCGCAAAATCCAAGATAATTTACAGTAAAGTAAATCCGCTTGGAACAATCAAAGAACGCGACCACTTAGGACTTCTCCGTTTTCTTCAGGTTCATCTTTCTCCCCAATGGATGATGAGACTCGACCACCACCTGGTTCGGATCCCGGGGCGGATTATTCTCCACCTCAGGACGACTCCTCCGCTACAGTCCTGGACCTCACCAGCTTCCAACTCCACGATCTTGAGTCGGTCGAGTTACCTGCGTGTCTAACGGAGTTGGACCTCACGGCGAATCGTTTGTCCACCTTGGACCCCCGGATTGGGCAGCTCTCTAACCTCACAAAGCTGTCTTTTCGCCAGAACCTCATCAAAGACGACGCTGTCGAGCCTATCTCTCGCTGGGACGCCTTATCAGGTCTCGAGGTATTCAATATTTTCCTTCTTAATTTTTCTAGTTCTCTAGTGGGGCACAATCACAATCGGGTTATTGATGCTTTTCCTGTGTGCGTATCATTTTCTTGGTTCTCTGTTTGGATTCTCCGAAAACGTTTTCTTTTTTCCTAGGGTAAGATTCTAAGAAAAGGTTTGGGGATAAAAATAATTGAAAGCGTTTTGGACCCCATAATTTCTTAAATTAAAGAAAGAAATTGAACGGCGTAAATGGGATGATTTTATCAGGCTTGCGTGAATTATTCAACTTCTACTTCCTTTTTGGTGTGCTTGTGCCCTTAAAATTTTAGGCATTCTAAAATTTTAACATAATAAAATAATTATAATATAATCTCTCTCGGCAGATTATTATTTTTCGTTATAATAAATATAAAAAATTTATTCAAATCATCTCTTTTTTCACTTTTTCACCCATTTCAATGCTTTAAAATTTTAATCTTCCTAAAATTTTAATACTCAAACACAACCTTAGTTTAGTTTTATACTTTGGTTGCCAAAAAACCACGGAGTCTAAAATTTTGTTTTATTGTTATTCATTTCTTCAGGAGCTGGTGTTCAGGGATAATAAGCTAATGAAAGTTCCTGACGTCAGCATATTCAGGAAGCTTTTGGTGTTCGATGTGTCATTCAACGAAATTACTTCGCTATACGGGCTGTCCAAGGTCTCCAACACGCTTAAGGAGCTCTATGTGTCAAAAAATGAGGTTACTAAGATAGAAGAGATTGACCACTTTTATGATCTGCAAATTCTTGAACTTGGCTCGAACAGATTGCGGGTTAGCTCTAAACTCTTTTCGTGAATCTCTCCAATGGGAACCTAATAAGAGTTTATACTGTACACCATTGTTTGAAGCAAACTCTGAAGATATTTTAAATAGCGTGTCCTTTGTTGAGTATTGCTAGGGGAAAGTGTATGGTATTGACTAGGATGGAACAACAATTTGTATGGTTTTGTCATTACTAGAGCACAAGCTCAAATGTTCAATAAATATTTTGCTACCTCAGGTAATGGAGAACATGCAGAACTTAAGGAATTTACAGGAGTTGTGGCTGGGGCGAAATCGTATCAAATCAGTAAATCTGTGTGGGTTGACATGCATCAAAAAGATTAGCTTGCAAAGCAATCGTTTAACTTCGATGAAAGGATTTGAGGTATGCCATCTGGCTATTGTGGGAAAGTGTGCCCTTTGGCAGTGATTCTTAAGGCATTGTGTTCCATAGAAGATTACCCTGATCATTTTTTCCTTTGATTGTTACTCTAAGGATTGTGTTGCTCTGGAAGAACTATACTTGAGTCATAATGGTATCTCTAATATGGAAGGCCTGTCATCTTTAGTCAACCTCCGGGTTTTAGATGTCTCCTCGAATAAGCTAACATCAGTGAGTGACATTCAAAACCTGAAGTGGTATGTCATTATTCCCTTATGAATCCCGCGGGTGATTATTGTCTTGTCTTATATTGGTGATTTTGCCACTTTAATCGATATCTTTTTGCAGGTTAGAAGACCTATGGCTTAACAACAACCTAATAGAATCACTTGAAGCTTTTGCTGAGGCTGTGGCTGGTTCAAGAGAGAAACTTACCACTATCTACTTGGAAAACAATCCATGCGTATGACTCCTAACATCTTTAGGCTGTGTTTGTTTACTAAAATTTTAGCCTTCCAAAATTTTAACATAATAAAATAATTACAATATAATCTCTCTCTCCCCCATCAAATCATTACTTTTCACTATAATAAATATAAAAAATTCATTCAAATAATCTCTCTTTTCACTTTTTCATCAATTCTAATACCCTAAAATTTTAACCTCCCCAAAATTTTAATACTCAAACACAACCTTAATAACTTAATTTTTTTAAGCTTTATGCAGAGCCAGTCAACTTAGCCATATTTCCTCATCATTGATATATGGTGATTTCATGCTCTT
The DNA here is from genome assembly GCA_003952965.2 of Morella rubra. NCBI lineage: Eukaryota > Viridiplantae > Streptophyta > Magnoliopsida > Fagales > Myricaceae > Morella > Morella rubra. Next base: position 36,796,104 of record CM025850.1, read on the forward strand.
TCTTTCTGGTTCTTCTGCCTATTCTGACTAGTCATGCGCACATCAGCAAGCTACTTGTGCTTAATTTTTTTGCCAATGAGCTCTAGTTGGGGTCATAAATTGTCTCACTTGTAGGTTATAACAAGTTGATATTTGGCTTGGTTCACAATCTTCTCAACCGTTTTCTTGTCTTCTTTTTTTTTAGTGAGCATGTCAAAGTTAATAGAACTCCCTACTAGTGCACTGAGTTTTTCACAGCACATTCTATCTTACCCATTTTCCACAATTATTATTGATCCTTGCCCTGACAGTGAGATGAATTATTCTTTTTTTATCCCCATCCGTCACGTTGAACTTGATTATGGTTTCAATTTTGATAGTCATTTAGATGATCTACTATTTTCCTATATATGTTTACTGTACCATCGCCATCTTTGACATTCATTTCCCTAATAGAGCTAGTCTTATATGCACCTAGCTTGGGCATTATAAATCAGCTGAGTTTTTTGCTGAAGAGTATGCATCTTTGTGATGTAGTGGTAATTATTTTGGCTGTTGTTGTATGAGAAGTTTTAGAAGCTACACCCTTTATCGTCTTGTTTCTATTAGGATTTCATGTTAGAAGGTTAGGTTACCACTGACAAGTCCTATATGTTACAGTCGGGTACATTTTCTCCATAATGATGAATGATGCTTCCACCATTTTGTTGAGTTAAATATGTAACATCCACCCAACCAACAGTACCTACAGTTATTTGTGTGAAAAAGTTCCTGCCAGGACTGCAACTTTTGTGCGGTGGAGAAGCAAAACAGAAATAGGATTGCTTTAGCTGTATATTATTCTTCAGAAAGCAATATACTTGGCTTTTGTTTGGTCATAAAGTAAATGATGGATTGTCAAAACTATGACTAGCAATGCTGCATGGGAAGTTCACTAATTGCAATGTTACTTGTCCTGTCAATGGTATCTATTTGCCATGCTTTTTGGCTCAATCCTGTTGCATTGGTTTAAGATGCCTTTTCTGCAATTTTCTTGAATTGTTAGGGAAAGTTTTAGATCATTTTACAAGTATTGAAGATATGTTGTATGGTAGAAATTTCCTTGCAGCATTTTTTCTCCAAAGAGGTGCATGTTTATTTTCTTCAAAAAGGCAATTAAATGTAAGAAAAACAAACTTTCTCTATTTTTATAAGTAGAGTAAACTTTTAAGGGGAAAGAACTCAACTGCACAACTGAAAACTTTGTTGTTTGTAGATGAACTGAACTTTTCATCAATAGGTCGAGCTCAACTTAAGTTTTGTTTGTCTAAGAAATGAACCAAAATTTTAAAAAAAAATTAAGGGTTGTTTGTTAAACGAGCAAAACTCATATATATCTAGCTCAACTCGTATCACCTTGTATCATATAACTTTAATTTTATTACTATTATAATATTTTTTTAGTTATGTAGCCTAAAGTCTATACTTATGGCCAATATAAACTCGATGTTGGATTGTTTTTTAAATTTTAGATAAGGTCATAAGTTATTACAACTATATTTTATTGTGAAAATATAATAGAAAGGAGGTTAATTTTCCATTTTATAAGTTATGAGTATAATTTATTTAATTGATGATGAAAACAATTTCAAACAAACTACTGACTAGCAAAAAATTGTTACAAACTTATACAATTTCTGTTACACTTATAAAATAAAAATAAATAAATAAATAAATTTCTGTTACACTATTTATTCTGTATGAGAAGAACTAAATAAATCAAATAGCTCTTGAACTAGCTCAAATGCGTTTGGAAAAACAATTTAACCTAGTTTGAACATAAAACCTAGCTTGGTGAAAAGCTCAACCTCATCTTGTTTGTGAAAAAGATTTAGTTTTGCTTAATTATGGCCCTAAATAGAAAGCATCCACACAAAGGTGATCATGTTTTGATATGTTTCTGATTAACTGATGCTGAATCTCATGATCTTTGGTTGAAGATTGCAAGAACCTTGTTTGATTATGTTTGTACAGCAGACTCATAATTCCAATTGGTCACATTCTGTGTGTACTATGTGGATATCTTCTTTCTGTATGGTTATAGTGTTGGGGCTGTATTGGCCTTTCTGATGTCGGCAAATGTACTTAATGTTCTTTTTCAAGATTTGTATAACTGATCCTGCTTCTTTATACCAGGCAAAGTCTCCAAATTATTCAGCTACTCTGAGACAAATCTTCCCAAACATCCAACAAATCGATTCTGATGTATTTGCATAAAAGCTTTTTCTACAACAGCTTTTTCTACAACAGCTTTTTCAGGAGCCATTACAGGAAACCCCTGCCGAAAGTAACAAACCTAGGTCAGTTAGTTTCTGTATGCTTTCTCCAGTTTTCATATTGAGTGTTCCTGCCTTCAGCTTAAAAAGGCTAATTGCTGAACAACCAGCTCGCAGGCAAAGTAGGTGGTCTGGGAAGCCGCTTAAAATTGAAAGTCGTGGTTTTGGAAGAGCATCCTCGATAGAAGGAACTGTATATTGATCAAGCGTGGGAAATTGAAGACTCATGCCTGCTTGTTGGATATGAGGTGCTTCTTAATACTCGTGACTCGTGTTTCATGAGTCCACCAACTTCCTCATTTTAATTTTCTGGCAAACTTTGGAAGTAAATTTTGTAATTGTAATGGTCATTTGAAGACGCTTTGTTGCTTCGATTGTTGAAATGCGCTGAACTTGTTGAAATGTAGCTAGTATTAGACATCATTTTGGATATCTATTTACGTAATGTCAGTTTCAGATACAGAATGATTAAGCTTACACCCCGTTCTATATGGGTGATTCAACAGTTCATGCATGATTTGCGTTATGCTTACATTGGCCCCCTAATAGGTTTACTGAGCTCCTGCGCCATACAGTTTCGACCAGGCCAATGCTTTGCCTGTGGCAGCTCAAATACAGATAGCGGGCAAAAGTTGGGCATCTGGTGCAGGATTCCGGCTTGAATTTAGCGTTTGTTTAATGACGGTTTGGATTTCTGATACTCGTTCGGTGGTGCGCGGTTAACTTCAGACAAGGGTTTCTGCAAATTTGTACCCGACTAGATTTTTCTGCGGAAATCTTCACCTGTTACAGGGCGCCCAATGTAGGGCAGCAGATTCGCTGGCCAATCAATGATTTTACTTCCATCCACTTCACTGTCATGCTGAGAGGATCAGAAGGGAGTTTGTATCGATGTGGTAGGTAGTCGCGACTACCAGACGGTCTCCTGTGCAGGCTGATGCTTTTGCTGGCAAAAGAGATTGTCTACGGTGTTGGTTCTCGCCTGCTCAAATGGGTGAATAAGAACAAGACCTTGCTGTTTTTATTTCTCTGATGTGCTAAAACGGACTAGTAGAAGTCGGAACATTCCAATTTCAGTATAAGAACTGCTTCTCCTGATCAGAGTGCATATGATTGCTCACACTCATTTGAAATGCTACATAGTAATCCCACAAGTCTAGTCTATTTATCTCTTTCTTCAATTTTTTCACAAACTCTCGTATCCAAAAATTTTAACCAATCTCAAAATTTTGACTTACAAATGCGACAAATTAGCAATTTACAGCATACCATCTGCACTTGCCTCGCCAGTTTTCCTCCAAAACTCAATAAACTGGACCCAGAAACAAATTTTGCAAAGGAAAAGCGTTCGTTTTGGTGATAGAATCCTTTGTGATAATACTTGGTGAGCTGGTACACAGCCACATGCTAGGCGTAGAACTAATGAGAAAATATAGCAATTTCCATCCCGTTGATTCCCAAATCAACTTCAAGATTTATGTTCCCCACATTCTTGAGTTACAAACGAAAAATTAAGCTATCAATTTACAATTTGACCATCAGATATCCGTGATGCTTGCACTAGAAGGGGCACATGGTAATACTACAGCAACAATTAGAATTAGTAATTCGTTTCTCCACCTTAAAAAGCAGAAATACATGTAACATCGCACAAACCACTTCAAGGGTCGAGGATTTGTTTTCGCCACTACAAGCTGATTGAGCAACAAGACAAATAACAATAATGACTCGTCTACCTCGACAGCCAACAAAGGAGAACATGGGAAAAAGAGGCGTTAAGCTCCTTACCGCCCTCTTTCAAACCCAATTCGAGTTCTACCAGAACCTCCTCCTTCATAGCCATCTCGCATTGATGAACCAGCACTTGCTTTCATTGTCCCTCCAGTACCAACTTTGTCGAGGGCTTTCTTACCCTTCTTCACCTCTGTCAAGAACTGATCCAGTCCAAATGGATCAGCCTCTTCAGCCACCTTCTCAAACTCAAGTGGCCCATCTCTTGGAGCAGCCTTTTCCGCAGCTCCCGAAAAGCCCTTGTCAGGTTTGAAGCGATCAGTCTTCATGATATTCTCCAACTGCTCATCTGCACCTCCATACATCTCAGCATCAACATCTTTCTTTGGCCTGTATAGGGTTGACAGTGTTGGCTGAGCAGTAAACAAGCCCTTGTCATACACATTATATTGATCATCGGTGGCAAATCCAGAGTCCATTCCTTTCTCCTGGTTGAACAGTCTTTGGTCATACATGACCTCTCCTCCTCTTCCTGCTCCAGTTGAAGCCATGCCAAGAGCAACCTTCTCACTGATATCGCGATCTCTATCTCTAGTGATCTTGCTCTTCTTTCCCATTGCAGCATCCTTTGCCTCCAACCTTCTCTCCCTCTCCCTCTCCCGGCGTCGCTCCTCCCGAATTTTCTCGCGGCGCTGCCTTTCTTCCCTTTCCTCCCTAGTTTCCTTGGGGAAATCCTTCTCTTTGTCCCTCGTATGTTCATAATCACCTCTCATATCAGAACTATCGATGGCAACCTTCTCAGAGGGGATTGGGACGGCAGCTGGAGGTGCCACACCAGTCCTCTCAGAGCGTGCCTTTTGAGCTAATGCCCTCAATTCCTGTTCTTTTCTTTCCTTCTCTTTCATCATCATCTCCTTTTGAACCTTTGACCTCATGGCTACAGCTTCTCGAGCCTTCTGCTCTGCAACATAGAGTGCTTCTGAGAGCTTTGCAAAATTATCATTGATCTGAACATCTTGAAGGCCTCTACCATCAGCTGCGAGCCGCTTATCAAGAGGGATTGTGTATCCTTTTGGGTTCTTCCAATTGGAAATACAAGGTGGGATCTTCCAATCTTGTTGATCCTTCACAGTCACAGGCCGTGGAGGAGAATGCATGACTGGCACAGGTGGGGACCCAGAAGCCTTTGGGACACGCTTATGCTTGAACTTGGGAGGCTCAAGTGGATCCACAGGCATTTGCATCATGCTGATTATCCTCTCCTTAGCACCTGAGTTGAAGGCTGCCGATTGCTGTGACGGCTTATACTTGATAAACTTTGTTTCAGAAGAGTGTTTTGGTACATTTTTTGGCTGTGCTGCACTCAATCTCACATTCACTATCTTTTCAAGCGCAGCTTTTGTCTCTTGTGTTGTCTCCTCAATCTCTTTTTGGATCTCGTCATCAACTACTTGCTCTTCACTGTCATTTTTCAGAACCTTTGGTATGAGATCTTTATGCTGGGAGTAAACAATCTTCTTTGCATTCTCATTCAGCTTCACAATTGCATCATACGCGACATTGCCATGGGCATCAACAGTTACGGGAAGAATCTTTGTTCCGAGCTTCAATGATCTATCCCGACCCATGTCAAGAGGGTACTGAGCTACGAGAATCTCTGGAAACGCACCTCCATCCCCAAAATCCTCCAACTTTCGAGGAACAAAACCTGCACGCTTCAGGTAAGGAGGCACAGGATTGTGCTTGATAACAGAGGATTTTTCAGCCTCGGCAGAACTGAATCTCTGCTTGAACCATGGATCATTTGAGTGATCATAATAGGTAGTTGTGGTTGATTTAGCAGGCGGAAGAAGGTCCTTCAAAGCCGCCATGGTAATTAATATGTTAATCAAAACCCAATTGAGCCTCAAACCTCAGGACCTATAAAATAAACAAATAACATAATAGAAAATCCATTAGTTCACAGATGCAACAAGATACAAGATTCAAATACTTGTTAAAAGAATAAGCATTATCTTCCTTGTAAAAAAACTGTAACCTACAAACATACGTAGGTGGGTGTGTAGAGAGAGAGAGAGTGAGTATTAGGCACGGCCGGAATGATTTTCTTTGCTTTTGGTTTCCAGAAACTGCTTTGCCTTCTAAAGCAAAAATAGAGAACGAACAAGTTAAACCAATAATTCATTTTCTTTTCTTTTCTTTTCCTACTAATCCTAAGAAACAAAACAGAGCATGACCATCACAAATTTCCTATTCATGAAACAAGAAAAAATGCCAAATTAATTTTCAAAGATAAAACTAAATACCTTAAGCTCATCAATGTTATCAAACAGAGGTGAGTATAGGCAGGATAGGGAAGAAACTAGTGGAACCCTAACCCTAGATCCAAAAAACAGATGCGCTGGGAAGGAAATATCATTTGCGCAGATAATCAAGTAATAACTCGAACCTTTAAAAGCGCGACGCCCAGGGCTCGATCGTCCTCTTCGAAAGGCTTCGCAAGCCAATCAGATATCGGCGTATATATAAAAGAGTCGGCCCCCGAAAAAAAAAAAGGTCAAAAAAGGCGGTCAGAAAATGGGCTGGACGTGATTTTGGGCCCGACTCTCTTTTATCGTCCATTCGGGGGAAAACAGGCGTTTAGGACGGGTTCGTTTTGCAAAATATTATAAAATACAATGAATAAAACAAATTCAAACAACTAACGTTCAAAACATCAAAAAAAAAAATCATAAGCAGATATTAATACATTTAACACATATTTCAATAAATTTTTACACAAATTTTAATACTTTTTTAAAAAAAATTATAACATATTTTCTCTCTTCATATTTTTTCACTAAATTTTAATATTTTTTTATTAAAAAATTACATCAAATCATCTCTCTTTACTTTTTTTTTTTACAAACTCCAATAAAAATTATATCTTTAAAATTTTTTACTAATTTTTACACAAAAATCTATAAAACTTCAATTTACATAAATATTCACAATTCTATCAAAAATCCTAAAATGTTACAATTTTTTTATAAAATAAACATCCACCTGACAAATTTTGGATGTTCTTCCCTATTTATGGTCCTAATTAATTAACGACCATAACCCCAACTATTCTTAACTCAAAGGACACAACTCCATTTGGATGTGACATATTTGAGAATTGAGATCCTCTGTAATTTGTTACTCAAATTGTATGTTGTAATTTAAAGATAAATAAACATAACAAGTGGACCTCATTGTAGAGTTTATGTTATTCAAAACTTTTTATGAGTAGATGTGAGTAGTATTAAATAGTGAAAGATCCACATGTTGTGTCTCTTTATTCGGATTATGATCATCTACAATTTCTAATTGCATTATGTAATTTAATGAGAGATAGATATAATATATGAATCATACACTATTTAATATTGTCCCGTAAAATTTCTAACAGCATAGACCCTATAATGAAACCTATATGTCCTATTTATATCTCTTTTAATTGTATATATAATTCGATACAAAATTACAAAAAAATCTTGCTCAATTAAATTTAGATCCTATTTTGTTTGTAAAAAATTTCTGTGGGAGCTTTAGCTCGATGGTTAGCTATTCGTTCTTTATCCCCCATGTGAAAGGTTCCAAATACGGTAAAGGAGAAGTAACAAGAAGAAAAAAAAATCATAAAGTAAATAAAAAAGGTGGCTGATATTACTTTAAAAATTTATATCAACCAATTAAGACTTATATTTATAATATCTTTTCAAGAGATAAAAACATATCAGTGTTTGTCTCGAGATTTTATTGCTTTCTTAGTAATAAAACACAAGTACCTATTAATTCAAGCCTCAAATGCTCAACTAACATCCCCTGTTTACTGGAATAAATATGAATTAATTGGCGTCACCAAGATATTATCCCCCATATTATATGGACCAAGTTTATGATATTCGTCGAAAAAAACAAAAAGGGAAAGGTCCGAAATCCAATTTGTCCAAAGAACTCAGAATCACAAAAGTCACTCCAATAAGATCACACCACGTTGAAAACCACGCATCTATAACCAATGATGAGGCGCCCCCCAGGAGCCAATAAGGTTCTGCCACGAAAAATAACAGGGTATCCTTGTCATTTCGATACGGATATGAAGACCCATCATTGTCATTTAGCACAAAGGGGCAGTTTTGTAGTTCTCAGTAAATCAACCTCCCTGCTACAAAGTCTTTCTCAGTCGCTCTTCTCTTCCAGCGACCTACAGAACCCCCTCTCCCCGCTTCCCACTTTGCCCCCTCACCATCTCTGTCACTCTCGAAGTCTCGCGCTACCTCAGAGCTCGAGTTGGCCGTCAATGGCGGACTCGGAGACCTCCAAAGGAACTACCTTGAGGCACGCCTTCGGAAATGTTCTCTCCCTCTTCATCCTCCTCCTGATCGGCGTTCTCGCCTTCTCGATCCGACTGTTCTCTGTAAACCCTCTGATCCTTAACCCTCGTCACTTTTCTTCTAGATCCAAACGTTATACTGTACTTTCTTTTATCATTTTCTTTCTCGCTTGGCTGCTGTGTCCATGACTGAGAAGGAAGTGAAAACTGAATTCACCGTCCCTCACACATAATTTATGTTGTATACTATTCTTCAAGCTCAGAAAAAGGAAACTTCTCTTCGAACTCAAAAATTTTATGTAGTTCTGCTGGTAATGAATTATTTCACAACGTGAATTATTGTTTAGTAAATGCTTTATGCCATTTAGCCATTGCACCTGTACAGCTTATCGAAGCCAAATAGGTTGCATTACTGAGGTCTGACTAACGAAAACTTAGGATATTGAATGAGCATCTCAATTGTATTCTTACATTTTCTCTACGAGAAAACGGGGGCATTGCTGTGTTTCTCCTGAATTCCGCTTTATGCTTATGGGTAGTGCTCGCTGTAACGTTTTTCTGCTGAATAATCTGCAGGTTATAAAGTACGAGAGTGTTATTCATGAGTTCGACCCTTATTTCAATTATCGAGTCACTCAGGTTTGTTTTCCTTGAAGTGAAACCTTTATTGTTAATATTTTGGAGGTGTTATTTCTCTCTGTTTGCACCTTGAAGTGATATTGTAAGCTAACTGTTAAGGAATTGCTGTTTGATTACTTCAAAACTGTTAACTATTATGTTGAACTTCATTTCCCAAGTCCTGCAGTGCTTATGTCAACACTTTCATTGTTTTGTAATAATGCAAAGGCATGTAGAGGATGACGACTTTGTTTTTTGGTTTCAGTTCTTGATAAAGAATGGAATATATGATTTCTGGAACTGGTTTGACGATCGGACCTGGTAATTTCCCGCATAGTAGATGGATTCTTTATTTGTCAAAAAAAGGAAAAAGGAAAAGGAAAAAGGAAAAAGAAAAAGAAAAGAAGAAAAAATACTGTTCTTACCTAACCAGTCTAAAGTGACTTTGCTTTTTTCTTCTTTTTTTCTCAAGGTATCCTCTCGGTCGTGTTATTGGTGGAACTGTTTACCCTGGATTGACATTAACCGCAGGAACCCTATGGAAGTGGGTATTTGGAAGTATAATAAGGAATTAAATACAATTGATTTTGTTCCTCTATTTTGGTTCTGGATATGGTGTATTCTCTTGTAGCTAAATAGGAGTGCTATGTTGCTAATAGGTTGAGAAATAACTCTGTGATCACAGGATATTAAATTCTTTAAACATTCCTTTGTCTGTGGAAACTGTTTGTGTGTTTACTGCACCTATATTCTCGGCCTTTGCATCATGGGCTACTTACCTTCTGACTAAGGTGTGTATTCTGACAAAATTGAAGTCCTTAAATTATGAGATTTATCCCCAGCTTTGTTACAATTAGATTACCTGTCTCTACAGGAAGTTAAGGGTGCTGGTGCTGGACTGACAGCGGCAGTTCTTTTGGCCATGGTAAATTATACGATGGATATTCATAACTTTGCGATTTTTAAGTTTTTGCAGTTGAAATTTGTAATTCTGGTACAACAACAAAACAAAGCCATCTCTGGATTATATTACGTGTACCTGTCTTTCAATTAAGATATCTTAATCTGCATGTCTCTTTCTTTTCTCTATTCAATATTCCAATCTCAGTCTGGAAGGGGGACATACTACCTCTGCGAAAAGAAAAGAAAAAAAAACAAGGAAGGGTCACCAAACGAACAAAATAGGAACGGTTGTACATTAACGTGTGTCCACAGGCCTTGGGTCAAGTGGTAAGGAGCTAGAGTGAGTTGCAGTTGGGATGGATTTTGTTCAGAGCTTACCATTATGGGCAAAACATGTACCATTGGTGATGTGTACGCTTAAGTGAGTACATGCTGTTTGTTCAATTCTGAGCCCAAATGAATAATAGTACTGTTCTCAGGAAAGTTACTTTTCTACCAGTCTCTGAAGCTTCTTTGTTGATTTTTTTTCATATGTTCTGTAAACGTTAGTCTCATAAATCGAAGTATCTCTTGAATGTGCAGAATGATTGTTATTTATGGCTCATAGTTCTTTGCAGCACATGATATGAACCAGCACATCATCTTTGTTGTTCTCTTTTGTATCTTAATTTTCAGGTTCCATCATATATATCCCGATCTGTTGCTGGCAGCTATGACAATGAAGCTGTAGCTATATTTGCTTTGATCTTCACTTTTTTCCTTTATATAAAGGTTAGATTTTGTTAATTCAAGTATGTTGTCTTAAATTTCTGTTATGTGGTTTTTACTTGTAGAGAAGGTTTTTGATTAACACAAAAAAAGTTTGTTCAAGAGGTAGTTTAAGAAATCGTAAAATGTAGTTTGCTGATGAGCTTTTCCCCTTTGATATGTAGTCAGAGTTTTTACCTGAGCTATCGTCTTATCTACTTGATCATTATCTTACTGCAATTGTCTTTGCAGACACTGAATACCGGATCCCTCTTCTATGCCACTTTAAATGCCATAGCTTATTTTTACATGGTAAGGCTTGCATGCTAATTCGGTTTAGCTTCTTATATATGTTCGCCATGGTTATGCTTGTTTGCGAAATTTCTTCCAGGTTTGCTCTTGGGGAGGGTACACCTTTATCATTAACCTTATTCCGATGCATGTTCTTCTGTGTATTGTGACTGGCCGCTATTCTCCTCGACTCTACATTGCCTATGCTCCTCTTGTAAGTATCTCTTTTAATCGTGAGACTTAGTATTATATGCAAGAACAAACTAAAGTTGCATTGATATAGCAAGATTGCGGAACTCATGCTAACATAGATCATAGAATAGTGTAATTACTTATATCACTCTTAGTGGTCACGATCTTTCCCTGCGATTTTCTTGACTGGAAAAAGCGGTCATGTCACTGGAAGATTTTTGTCTTATTCACAAATGAAATCTCTTGGTTCTCATCAAATAATGGCTTTTCACATGCAGGTTGTCCTGGGAACATTGTTAGCTGCCTTAGTGCCTGTTGTTGGCTTCAATGCAGTCATGACATCAGAACATTTTGCGTCGTTTCTGGTGAGTTTTCCTTTCCTGACTGATAATCAGCTCCGATTTTGTTTTTTTTTTCTTTTGTCTTTTCCTAAAAGGTATTACTATTGTGGTTTTACATTTCTAAGGGTTTTTGCTTGCCTTATCCATTGGTTCTTGCTAGAAAACTGCACGCTATACTATTATATGCACCATTGAGACCACATATCTGGGAAATGTAAAACGTTCCCCTCCTATAAAATTTCATAAAGTAGGACAAGACTCATAAGAACTTGATAAATAATCAAATTTCATCAACACTTTAAAGCAAACTCCACAATATAAAACTTAGTAATGACATAAACATAATAACCAAAATAAAACTCTATTGCTTAGGTTAGCCTTCAAGTCTGCAAAATCTCAAAACTGTTGTTCAGATACCATTTGTAATGTTTCAAGGAGTGCTAGTCACATATGAGCTTTAATTCCAAAAACTGAAGGTTCATGACAATTAATGATTGAAGAGACATAAGGCAAGTAAAAAGACTTAATTACCTCCACTTTCAGATGTAGGATGTTCCTCTATGCCACTCTTAAGTGTTACAACTTCTGCGATGATGCTTTGGAGATCATGGAACTAGGAGATGTCTCACAGACATGAAAAAGATTCACGCGGAGTAAGAGAACATGAACTAGGAAGCGTTTGAGAGATGCCACATAGAGATTTGACTCAAATAGCTAGATGATATTGATTTAATGCCGTCCATGTGCTATTATTGTATGCTGTGGCCTTTTTTTCTTTCACTGCTTGATTCCTTCTTGTTAATTATTAATGCAGGTTTTTATTATTATCCATGTGGTGGCTCTTGTGTATTATATCAAAGGGGTTCTCTCCCCAAAAATGTTCAAAGTGGCCGTTACCTTTGTTGTATCTATTGGCCTGTAAGCTTCCATTATTCAGTTTCATCACTAAATTCATGAACTGAGTGAACACAAATCTGACCTGCATTCCTTAATCATTATTTATTCTCCAGGGTAGTGTGTTTTGCTGTGCTAGCTGTCCTTATTGCATTGGTGGCTTCTAGTCCGACAATGGGATGGAGCGGTCGAAGTTTGAGTCTGCTTGATCCGTTAGTTCCTAGTTCACACTTAACATGTGTTATTTCTTTCCTAGTTCACACTTAACATGTGTTATTTCTTTCCTAGTTCACACTTAACATGTCTTATTTCTTTCCTAGTTCACACTTAACATGTCTTATTTCTTTCGTAAGTCAAGTATTTCTGCAATTTTTATCTCATATATAGCCATAATTTAGCATGCGACTTTGTTTTCAATTTTATTTTTGCTGCGTTTTGACAGAACATATGCAAGCAAGTACATACCTATTATCGCTAGTGTCAGTGAGCATCAACCTCCTACTTGGCCTTCTTATTTTATGGACATCAATGTCCTGGCATTTTTGGTTCCTGCTGGCATTATTGTAAGTTTGTATATGCAACAGAAATTTGCCTTGTGTTACATATTCTTTTTATGAAAGCTGTAACATCTTTTTTTTTTATAAGTAAAAAGCTGTAACATATTCTGTTGATTTTGATAGGCGTGTTTCTCACCACTGTCTGATGCAAGCTCCTTTGTGGTCCTTTATATTGTCTTATCAGTTTATTTCTCTGGAGTTATGGTGAGATAGTATTGGAATGGTCGATATCTTTTTTCCTTTCTTCTTTCTAGTTTTTTTTTTTTCCAGTGTATCAACATTGTTTTGGCTTTTATTACAGGTGCGGCTTATGCTTGTACTTGCTCCAGCAGCATGCATCATGTCTGGGATTGCTCTTTCAGCAGCTTTTGAAGTTTTGACACGATCGATCAAATTTCAGTTACCTGGAGTAGTGGGAGATTCCCAGCTTGATGTAAGCTTGCTTTTCTTGCACTGTACTGCCCCTTTGTATCTTCTGGCCCACTGATTAAGCTTAATCAGGAATAAAATCCATTTTCTGTCTCTGACCATTAAGGCAGGGGATACTAGTTCCAATAGTGTTGTAGCTCAGAATGATGTGGCAAAGACTGGCAAAAGTGAAGATACAGTGAAGGAACGACCTTCAAAAAAGAATAGGAAGAAGGAAAAGGAGAATGTGGAAAAGCCTTCTGTTAAGTCCCAAATTAAGAAGAGGCTGCTGGTTTTACCTTTGGAAGCATCTGTCATTGCTGTCCTCTTGCTTGTGTTGCTGGGTGCCTTCTACGTGGTATAGGAATTGTCCTCTTTTGCAATTAGATGTCAACTGTTCTTGGATTGAATAATTCTGAAGCTTTGAACCTTACTTAGATGTTACTATGTTACTAATACAAAAAGTAGATGATAATTTTTTTTTTTAACTTATCAGAAAAAAAAAAGTAGATGATAAATTGTTTGAGTTTCCGCCAGATATCTATGTATGAATACTAGTATCCATCAGAAAGATTTTATAGTTTAATGAAATTCAGAATTAATTGAAAAATATCTATTACTAATGTCTTTTTTTAAAAAAAGATTAGCTCTTTTACTAGGAGACCTGCTTCTATTCTTCATACTCCCCTTCTTCTTGCATTAACTCTTTTTCTTGATAAGAGAAGGCCTCTCATTTTGAATACTATTTGTTCTTCTTTTTTTTAAGGTTCACTGTGTCTGGGCAGCGGCGGAAGCTTATTCAGCTCCTTCTATTGTCCTCACATCTCATTCACATGATGGCCTCCATGTTTTTGATGATTTTCGAGAGGCTTACGCATGGTTGAGCCACAACACTGAGGTGGATGATAAAGTGAGTTTTGCTTCATAAATTTTCCTTTTTTTACTGCTTCTGTCCAATTCTGTCATTTGTATGACTGCCTTTGATATAATGACACTGAAGCCAACGTTGCTTTGGTTTCTTTCTGGTATCATTGTGATTGCAGTTATTTTCACCAATGGGCTTACTCAAAGACTAGAAGAATCCTTTTTATGGGACAAAAAAGGGAAAAACAAGTGACCTGTAGAACTTTTAATTGGATAGAACTATGATAGCTTTAATCCATGTGTTGAGAATAATGGGTAGCAGATTGCTGGTAGCTAGTTAAGTTTAAGGTGTTTAATTCTGGTAATTGTCACGCTTTGTCCAATATTTCATTCTGCAATCAAGCGAATACTATCTGGAGAATAAAATTGCTTAGAGAAAATGACATACTTCTGAAAGTTTGATTTTTGTAAGAATAACTGATTAGATATATTTTTATTGTACTATTTTCTATTTTTATTTAGTGGCATTGATTCCTGCTGAAAATTCTTTTCAGGTTGCATCTTGGTGGGACTATGGTTACCAAACCACTGCTATGGCTAACCGAACAGTCATTGTCGACAATAATACATGGAACAACACACATATTGCTACTGTTGGTACTGCCATGTCTTCTCCTGAAAAGGCAGCTTGGGAAATTTTTAACTCCTTGGATGTGAAATATGTTCTTGTCGTCTTCGGAGGTAAATTTCTGTCTCGTATGCTGAGATTATCCCACTCAAAAAGAGAAAAAAGAAAGGAACTTTATTCTGATGTCTGCCATTACTTATTAGGTCTTGTTGGCTACCCCAGTGATGATATCAACAAGTTCCTGTGGATGGTTCGTATAGGAGGTGGTGTATTCCCTCATATCAAGGAACCTGATTACCTTGTAAGTTGTGATCCCTAACTATTACCTTCCAGAAAAAGTTCTTACTTAAAAACAGGTGTTGAACTGTTTTTTTGGGCAAAGGAATTGGATGATCTTGTAGTGTAGTAATGTATTTGAGTTTCAATGTCTTTAATTATTTCCCTTTTCTTTCTGTTTATAGAGAGATGGTCAGTACCGGATTGATTCTCAGGCCACTCCAACTATGCTAAATTCCCTCATGTACAAACTCTCATATTACAGGTATAACTTTTGGCCGTTAAGTTGGTAAGTTTTTATATGTGGTGGTTGCCTCTGTTTTTGGTGTTTGAATGTAGAATTGTTTTGTTTCTTTATTACAGGTTTGTTGAGACAGACGGTAAAGCCTTTGATAGGGTCCGGCGCACAGAAATCGGGAAAAAACATTTCAAACTTACTCATTTTGAAGAGGTCAGTTGATCTTGATATTGACTTTTTAAAAGAATCTGTTGTGGGATATGATTGTATTGTGTAGCAGACGCATATATGCTGTGGGATATAATTGTATTCCTTTTTACAGATATATTTGTGAAGTAGGACATTGAAATGAAGCATTTTAATTGTTACTGTGACCATTGCAACTTCTTGCTGAATGTGGACGTTGAAATGGAGTTTGATCGATGCAAACACTGAAACAATTGTAACATTAGTGACAAGATGGCTTCTTTCTTGTCACAGTCGAATATTGCCCCTGGGGCCATTGCTAATCTAGCTGCCTCTTCTTCGTGATATGGTTAACTTTTGTGATAATTTCGTGGACGTTCTTTCCAAATCGTATACCTTCTTAAGTGATCTTCCCAAAATAGATTTAAGTACTGAAAGCAAATGCTTATTTTGATTTTTATCCACAAGGGATAATTCATAAGCTTCACTGGTCTTGGAGCAAGTGGCCTATATTTGTCTGGAATGTGTTGTTCTTGTCTGTACATACAAGTGCTTCTACTGATTGGACTGTTGTGGCTTTTCCACCTATATAGGTTTTCACCACTCATCATTGGATGGTTCGCCTATACAAATTGAAACCTCCAAAGAACAGGATCCGAGGAAAGGCGAAGAAATCAAAATCGGTATGTATTGTTCGTCTGGTTATAGCTGTGGGCCCAATGTTATGAGCAACTGCTTTTAACTATTTTTGGTCTTTAGCAGAAGGCAAGCTCAACAACTACCACGAAGAGAAGCGGAGCAAAAAGGAACCCTTGGCACTAAACTTCATATTTCTCTTTTTCTGATAGGATTTTCTCAATTCAGTTGCATAGTTGACAAATATAACTGAAAGTGAGAGCCATTGGAGGACGGCGCTGGCTTATTAGTTAGTCATATGACCGGTCAAAGATTTCCTTTAGAAGATTTTGTACTTTGCTAGTCTTTGATATTTGTCTGGGGCAAAAGGAATCTGTTGCTGGGATATGATTGTATTGTGTAGCAGACGCATATATGCTGTGGGATATAATTGTATTCCTTTTTACAGATATATTTGTGAAGTAGGACATTGAAATGAAGCATTTTAATTGTTACTGTGACCATTGCAACTTCTTGCTGAATGTGGACGTTGAAATGGAGTTTGATCGATGCAAACACGTTGAAACGAATGGTAACATTAGTGACAAGATGGCTTCTTTCTTGTCACAGTCGAATATTGCCCCTGGGGCCATTGCTAATCTAGCTGCCTCTTCTTCGTGATATGGTTAACTTTTGTGATAATTTCGTGGACGTTCTTTCCAAATCGTATACCTTCTTAAGTGATCTTCCCAAAATAGATTTAAGTACTGAAAGCAAATGCTTATTTTGATTTTTATCCACAAGGGATAATTCATAAGCTTCACTGGTCTTGGAGCAAGTGGCCTATATTTGTCTGGAATGTGTTGTTCTTGTCTGTACATACAAGTGCTTCTACTGATTGGACTGTTGTGGCTTTTCCACCTATATAGGTTTTCACCACTCATCATTGGATGGTTCGCCTATACAAATTGAAACCTCCAAAGAACAGGATCCGAGGAAAGGCGAAGAAATCAAAATCGGTATGTATTGTTCGTCTGGTTATAGCTGTGGGCCCAATGTTATGAGCAACTGCTTTTAACTATTTTTGGTCTTTAGCAGAAGGCAAGCTCAACAACTACCACGAAGAGAAGCGGAGCAAAAAGGAACCCTTGGCACTAAACTTCATATTTCTCTTTTTCTGATAGGATTTTCTCAATTCAGTTGCATAGTTGACAAATATAACTGAAAGTGAGAGCCATTGGAGGACGGCGCTGGCTTATTAGTTAGTCATATGACCGGTCAAAGATTTCCTTTAGAAGATTTTGTACTTTGCTAGTCTTTGATATTTGTCTGGGGCAGATGGGGGGGAGAACAATTTTGGATTACTTGTTTGTGCTTGGCACCAATTGCTACATTGAGTGTACATCTTGTGTGGCCACTGAAGGACAGATTCTTTTTGCCTCTTCTCTCTTTGTTTTCGGTAAATTCTTTAGATTATTCTGTTTCTTCTCCTTTATTTTCCTAACAAATTACGTCGAACAGTTTTGTCAGGAAAAACTAATGAACAGTTATTGTGAATATCCAATTGCTCAAAGACAGGTAGAGCCACCAGCAATGACAATGTGGCTTCCCACTTCCCAGCCATGAATGCCCTGGGATCAAAAGGAAAGGGAAAGCTGTAAGGCCTTAGCGAATTGAAAATGTGTTTTAGAGTCGGCTCCATTCTACCCTACACTTGAAGCTGCAATTCACTCAAGAAGGAATTCTCATTATTCTGAAATATTAGTTTATACACTTGATTATCTGACAACAAACTATCAGATACACATGCCCAAACACAACCAAAAAACAATACCTCATATACTCAAACCTTTCTCTATGTATTTTTCATGGTCTTTGTATGCAGTATGAAACCTAAAAAATGTAAGGAGAAATCAACCAAGAGAGATCTGAAAAACCCCACCATGTCCAGTTAATGCTTGTGTGGAAGTTTGGACAGCAGAATTGTTTTCACGGTAGGCTACCAGAGAAACAAGGAGACCGTTCCACGAACCCTTCCTCATCCATTATAGGCTTCCCAAGCCTATTTGTGATAAACCACGAAGCAAGTCCCCCGCGAATTTGAAGTTCTTGAAACCTGACTAGTGGTCTCTGCGCGAATCTGAGTGCAGCCAATAAATTACTATACAAGAGCTATTTCTCCTCCAAGAAGGGCAGCTTTGCTAATGCTCCAATAGAAAGTACGCTGTTGGACCCCTAGAAATCTAGCTGATGTACGAAATGCTGGCAAAGAGAAAAATTACACGGCCGCATTTCTTGCCCATGAATGCATCATTGTCATTATTTCAGACCCCAGAGTTTCTACAATTTCTTGGGCAGATTGTAAGTCTTCTTAAGAAACTTTGCAGCTGTCTCATCATTCCGATAACACAGAACTCGCAAAATTGTGTTCGGTTCAGTTGGATCCCATTGACCTGAAGTTGGAGGCAATGGAATCTTAGTTTTAGCAGAGGAGCCGGAACTGTCTAGAATCAAACTTCTGAATTCCTCAATTAGGCTCTCTGTATCAGTAGAAAGTAGGGGGAGGATACTTTTAACTGTTGTTGAGAACTTATCTATCAAATCAGCAGGCAAGCCTTCCCCATTGGACCAAAATAGATCTGTAAGAAACTTGAAATCTTCCTTTATCATTTCAGAATCTTCTCGAGTGAAAGCACGAGAAGGGCCCCCAGCAAGGAGAACCAGCAGGAACCCATCAAAAGAAGCCTTCATTATGTCTGTAATGACACGTGTTCTGACTCGGTCATGAACTGTTGATGAAATAATTTCCAAATATTGCTCTAGCTCCTGAAGGAAGGGCTCAATCCTAGAAGAAGAAACTTCCCCAACATATAAGGTATCCCAAAGAACATGACCTAGGTCATGGAAGATAATCTTAAAAGCTATTGCTTCACAAAGTTGTTGGATACCTTCCCCACAAGCAGGGGCTAAAAGCTCAAACCTCTTCCCCGTCCCATTAGCAATAGTGCCCTCTTGAATGCATTCAGCATTTTCAAGATCAGCAATTATCCTCTTTTCCAAAACTCCCAACTCTGTTCGTATCTGCTGCAAGGTATTTATGCGAACACAAAGCTGTGGTATCCCAAAGGAGTCATCGCCATTTGATGCACCAACCTGTGATTTTGCCTTGTGTGTTATTTGTGACTTCTCTTTCTTCTTGAATACACCACGAAACTTTGATCCTGTTGAACATCTTGTCAAAGCAGGCATACTGGGAATATATGAACTTCGTGTTCCTGCAGATCAAAGAATAGGATTGGTCATCATCAAATTTATGTATAAACTTAAAAATCAATGGAAGCGGTTTCTGCAGGGTCTGGAATAGTACCACAGCCAGACTTGGCCTTTAATATGTAATGTTGAAGACATCTTTCAAAACCAGACAACAATTCAGGAAGCAAGGCTGGATGCATAGGAATTGGCAACAGAAAAAATGCTTCCAAAGTTTCATCCATAATTCGTAAAACTTCAACAGCAGAAGGAGCAAATCGCTCCTTGTTGGCCCGTGGATTCCAGACCTGCAGAAAAGAGGTCATCAGAGTTTGGGCACGAACAACCAGTACAAGGATCTGTTTCGCATTAACCCACAATGGTGTTTGACAAAAGATGGGAAAGCAATTGCCATTCCATACAACAAATAAAGGAAACTGGACTAAGCATGGCAGGACTGCTGGCAAGTGACTAGCATTAACAACTGAACCTTCAAGCAAGGCAGAAACTACACCCAGCTTTAAAATTTAAACCTTGAAAAGATAATACCCAAGATATATTACCCACGGTACAAGTGCTACACCTTCAGCTATTCCTCTTAAAAGATGAAGCAACTACTTTCAGACTCCTAAAACTAGAAATTTTTTCTACTATAAATCAATTAATTGTGCAGCAAAGTCTAGATCATGAGAAAAGAGACAAAACCCCAATTAAATCAATGATGAGAACAAACGTGTACTGGGTCATCTTTCAAGTCCTTAGATGATATTTGCACATTAGATAACACCCCCCCCTCTCTCTCTCTCTCTCTCTCTCTCTCTCGGGTAACCCATCCCTCAACACCCACACTACGGAGGAGCACTACTTTTAGAGGTTCACTGCACGTATGTACTGTGCATAGAAACTCATTGGTAGAGTATAAAAAAAATCATCATCAACAACCTGAGGAAATGGAGGCGCCTCATATGATGCATAAAGAATCGGATTGAGAGGCAACAGAAAACAAAAGGAATGGTCATATCCTTTTGAATTAGATGATACTGACATATATCAGATAAAGCAGAAGAACGAAGAAAAGAACAACAACCACAATTGATCAATAACCATTGGCGTAATCATTAATCCAGACAGAAATCAACTAGAATCCAATTCAGAGAGAACCATCCTATCCTATCAATGGATAACTAGAAAGTCAAGACCTTCCATCACATACCTCTTGTTGCAAATTCCTGTCAGTCCATTCCTTCAGTCTGTCTACTCTTGTCTTTATCCATGATTTTACCAGATTGACAATAACAGCTTCAGCCTCATAAGGAGGCATCTCCCTTATTATAGACTTTCCACCATCCTCGCTGTCCACTGCATCTTCAACTGCAATCTGCACAAGATCTTTCTCCAATTTGTCAGCAGCTCTCAGCACTTGAATAGCATCAGGTGTCAACTCACAAATACCCGTAATAAATTGCTTCAGCTCATTCCCATAGCAAGAATGAAGAGTAGCTACAGCAACACCCGCTGCAAGAGGGTTCCACCTCTGGAATATTGGACTAAATATCTCTTTCTCATTATGAGCCAGTTCACTAATGTCTTGTGCAAGGATGGAAAGGGCAGGAAGCGAATTGTTCTGGTTCTTAGATATACGCTTGCTTGAGTTCACCACCTTCATTTTCTGCCTTAGGACAGATCCATCATAACCTTCAGTCACACTTTTCATAGTAGAACTGACAAGCAAGCTTGTAAAATATAAATGTAT
The DNA here is from genome assembly GCA_003952965.2 of Morella rubra. Classification (NCBI taxonomy): domain Eukaryota; kingdom Viridiplantae; phylum Streptophyta; class Magnoliopsida; order Fagales; family Myricaceae; genus Morella; species Morella rubra. Next base: position 36,817,249 of record CM025850.1, read on the forward strand.
TGAAACATGAAATGGGGGAAAAAATAATTCTGATTTTGTACAAACAAATTGAAACTAGAGGAAAAAGGAAATGTCACTTGGAAAATGAAGATAACTCAAAGTGAATCATCCAGACTTTAGCCTACTCGCATATGAATATAGAAATTATACTCCAAACAGCCACACATATCATCTATAGCCCCATATCGTCTGCACAGACAAAATTCATTCAATAAACAATATCTCACCAAGAAAAATGTAACTTTACTACCAAGATCTACAACGTTACTCTACTTATCCCTCCATACTTCAGCAACAAAGACAAATAAAAGAGTCGGACAGACTCAGAATCTGTGAATCAGGAAACTATCATGAAAATATAAATTGAGTTTTGACAATTGAACTGTAAAATGAATTTGAGGAATGATAGAATCAAATTTGGGGGAAGAACGGATTGAAGAAACAAGAGAAAATGCTATCACAGGACTAAAGGAGAATATTCAAAAGAAAATTCTTCATACATGACCAATCTGGTTAGGTAATGTGTCATCAAAAAGGTTGGAAACAGTCACAAACTTCTCTACATGATCACAAAATCGTAACAGTGATTCGGCCCTCTATATCAAAACGGTGAAATCCTCCAGGAAAGTCAATTTCCGGAGTCAACTCTTAGAGGGTTCACTAACCAAAGAGTTTAAGTGATTGATAATGCCAAAAGCCTACCCTATACCTCAGGATCAAAGGGTTTTGTGACATCTGTTTCTCTTATTTAAGTAACTATATCCACAGATAGTATGCTGAGAGGATGAAACTTGCCTGAGCAAAAGCAGCGCGAAGTGACGATCTTATATAGGTTTCAACCCTTTCGCAGGTCACACTAACCTCTTTCCTCTTTCTACGATACTCATGAGAGATATCTTCCACCAATATTTTTGCAGAGAGTAACCCTAAAGAGACAACACTTTGCATTGATTCAATATTACCACTGTGGAAAGTATCACGGTAAGCAAGAAGCCTTTTCTCTGCCCAGCCAAATATCACGCTCAATGTAGAGCTCAAAACATTTGAGTAAGCTGGATCCCTTATTTCCTTGACCTCATTTTCAACTTCCATCAACAGATTATTGGAAGCAAAGAGCAGGTCATTTTCCATCTGGCCAGTTGCAACATAACGGTGGAATAAAATCCATGAGAAACAAAGATTATGCAGCATCTGGTTCAATCCGAGGATTAACCATGTCTTCTTTATGAGTTCTAAAACCTCATCAATCTCTTCAATAATGGATGTTTCGTCATTAATATCAAAACATGCGGCTAAGAGCATTTGGTAGAGCCTGAGGTTCAATGGAAACCCATCCGCCCAGTGGCACGTCGCGGAAACAGAGCCGTCAAATGATCTGCAAGCAAGAGACATTACAACACTCGGCAATACTTGCATGGACTCACTGTGTTTTCCGGTTTCTAGGGGCTTATCTAGGGCCCGGCGAATAATCTGCCTCAGCTGTTGTGCTTCAGTGACCGTCTTCACCAGCGGCAGGTGAGGATGCAGGAGCAGTCCTGCTTCCAGAACCTTCAGGTGCCTCCTTTGCCAAGCCTCATATTCTTGGAGATTAGGAAAATCTGAAGACTTAAACTGTTGTAATAGCTCAAGTGGCAACACCATTGACTCTATTCGTCGCCCAAGCTGCTTCACGAAATGGCAACTAAATACGTCACTGTGGCGGATTAGTAGGACACAGTTAACAGAAATGGGGTATAAGCAAAGTTTTTTGGTACAATGGTTTAGAATGAGGTAGAGGATAAAAGAATTTCAAGTGCCAGAAACCAGTAGATATAATAATCCTCAGGAGTAACTACAACGAACAACAGAAAAATGACTTGAAAAGTGAAAATTACAAGATGACGATGAATACAAAAGGTGACAAAAATATACTCCTCAATCACAAAACTAACGATATGAAATGAATTTGGAACCATTGGTTCCTTTCATGGTATAGCAACACAGCGAAACCAAACGAAGACAGAAATCCAAATTTGCGCTCTCAAACAATTTCAAAGACCCTAATCCTTGTGTTTTCTCTTTTCAGGGCTATTCTTAGGAGAACAGAGGAAAGGTTCAAAAAAATTTCCTTCCTTACATTCCCTCAACTTTTTCAGCTTCCCAAGAGAAGCCCAATAATAAAAAAACCAACGAATAGATCAAAAGTTGAACTGCAAACTTAAGTTCTCGAAAAAAGCAAGGCCAAAGTAAGTTTGTTTTCCCTCTCACCTGCCCAGCAGCGACCCGCAATAGGGCTCTCCTAATTCGCGAATCCGTTTGCTCCGAAACCCTCATCTGGACTCTCATGAGCTCCCCAACCGTGACAGCCTTCTTCACACGCCCTTGACTCATCGATTCACCACCACCACCCCTCCTTTTCGAAGCCGAGGAGGACGACGTTTTCAGCCCCAGCGCCTTCTTCACCCGGCTCGCGGCAGACGAGGTGAGCGACCTCTGCAGCGAAGCCGACGGCGCCATCGTCGGACCACGGTCGGCCTTCTCGGACTGCGGGATGTAGGTCAACGGCCTCGTCCCGGTGCTCCGGCACGCCGCGACAAGGATCTCATAAGCGGTTTCTCGGAGCTCCGAGTCGGAGATATTGGTGCCAACGTCGCCGAACGGGGAGGGCAGGTCCTCGACCTGGTACACGGGCTGCTGCTGCATGATGCTCTGAGACTGGCTGTGTCTATTGGAGGATCCTAATACTCTGTCTCTGAAAATATTGGACATTGTGAAGCGTTCTATGTGGGTCACTCTCACTCTATTGCTTGTGTATCAGTGTTGCTTTTGGGGTACTGAAAACAAAAAGAAGGGAGAGAGAGAGAGAGAGAGAGAGAGAGTGTCCTTTCGTGGGCGAGAGTGGGACCGGATTCTGCTACTCTTGCTTGACTTTTAAGAAAGCGTGATAGGGTGACAAAGGAAGGAGGGGGTGGGGAGAGAATTTTCAGATAAAGGGATAGAGTGAGTTTTACAGATGTATCTCTGTTTTGCTTTGAGAAGGGAAGGAACCTCCGTGCATGCGTGGGAGAGAGAGAGATGGGAACTCGGGATTGAAGGAAAAGTTGGGTGGTGGGCAGGGAGAGGTGGCGTGGGGTTGGGGTTGGGGACGGGGCAGAAAAGTACACAGGGAGAACTGAAAAAAGGGGAAATTGCTATATAAAGGGCGTTAGATATTTTGATTGATTTAAGATAGGAGGTGGGGCCGGGGGTCAGGGCGCGTGACCATCAAACAATTACAAGATGCCCTTCCCGTGTTTGATTAAATTACTGAATATAAAAAAAAGTTACTGAATAATGACGTACTGCGAGTCCGGGTCTGACACAATTCCAAGCGATCCCGGCGATCCCAATTCACGCGCGCGCGCGCATACTCTCTCTAAATATTATTATATAATATCATTTTATTAGTTTTTTCTGCATTTGATCCGTACGAGCATGACATTTTTTTTTTTTTTAATGTTCATATATCTTTTTCTATTTCAAATGGTTTTACGTTCCCTAGAAAAAAAAAATGGTTTTACGTCCAATCAACATTTCAATTTTTTTTTTTTTTAAAAAATCATCAGTCAGTCAAACTTTAATACCAAGATTAATCGAGAATTAGATCCTCACCCGTCACCAAATACTTTTTCAAACCATTTACTAACTGAGTCCATATAGAAATAGAGCAAAAGGGAGAAAGAATAGTACAAAATCGTATACTAAGAATAGTACAAAATCCCAACATATCTTGTGGTTTAATTAGAAAAGTACTGATCACAGAATCTAGGGTTATTCGATTGGGGCAAGGAGTTTACAACTCGACCTGATTCTGAAAATAATTAAATGAACGTGTTTCTCTAAGGATTCGGATTATTAGATAAAATTTTTAAAAGTGACTAAGGGCATAAGGGGATTCTTTTTAAAAAATATATCACGTTAGAGACTCGAACTTGAACTTGATATAACACGACCATTCGAATTGAGTCATGTCGGAAGGGTTTTGGCCATTCAAAGTGAATCTATCATTTATTTTAAAAAGTTAAACAAATATATAAGAATAAATAAATTTATTATTTAAATTATATTTTCTAAAAACTCTATATAACACACTCAATACAAGATAAACTCCTCATAAAATCGGCATCTAGACAACTTAAACGTCATAAACAAAATCTACCAACACAAGTCTGCCATAACTACTAACTAGAAGATCCAACAATAACCCAAAAAAAAATCTACCAAACATCTATGTGGGAATCGATATCATAACCTCCTACTCCACAGATAGATGCAAGGATTTGATTATTACCACCTGGATATCGGAAAAATGGAATTAGAGCATTGCAAACACAATGACCATACCTTTATCTTAGCATGTGAAGTTCACCAAATCGAAAGAAAATTATCTCTGCGGATGAGGGAAGTACATAAGGGCAAAAGATCGGTTAGAGAGACTTTGAACTTGATATAACACGACCATTCGAATTGAGTCATGTCGGTTTTGGCCTCAAAGTGAATCTATCATTTATTTTAAAAAGGATATATAAGCGGCACCTGCTTATCATGCATATATACTGCTAGGATAAACTCCTCATAAAATCGGCATCTAGACAACTTAAACGTCATAAACAAAATCTACCAACACAAGTCTGCCATAACTACTAACTAGAAGATAATATTAATACCAACAATAACCCAAAAAAAAATCTACCAAACATAAGTATTAACGCACCAGGGACGGGTAAGAGAACTGTGTCACCTTAAGGAATCCAAATCACGATAGACCAAAAAATAAAAGAAAAAGATACATATGTTTGGTTACGTAGATCTTGTGGAAGTGGAAAAGACCTGCTCAGAAATAGACTCCATTAGGTAGGCGTTAATCATCGAGGGAAGTGATGCAGGTAGGATTTGATCGATCTTGCATGCGACTTCAATGTTTGATGACGAAGTGGCACCTGCAAATCATCCATATATAGATATATGCCTTTTAATTAACTCGGCCTCTTCCATGGAAAATGGACTTCTCTGCATTAGATTACACAACCAACTGCATGCATGCATGCAGTGTACTGTAAATAGGAAATCAATGCGCGTTGTCATTGGTTGTCCAGAGAAACCAACCCCAAAGATGTGGCCTTGGTTGTCGCGCGCGTCGGAGTGGCCGGCCAATCCCACGACATGAAACAACTTCGGTTTTGGTCTACCCCATATGGAAGTATATTAAACAAACGTTACCACTTCTGTTTGGATATTCAGAAAACAAGAGAAAATGTTAATTTATATTAGAGCTGGAAATTGTCCTTACTGGGTCCCTTTTTAGATAGATATGAAAAGTTACTGATTGGACGTTGGGAAATGGATTTGTCCTTTAATAGTTCTCAGTTAGTTTTGTTGCCAACATCACTGCCAACTTTATTTTGGCTTCATGAAGCCAACCATATGCCCAACGTCCAACAGGCAACTAATTAAGCAGTACCTAACCTTTCGAATCTTCTAACCTTATTTATTTCTTTTGTGCTATTTTTTCTGTAAACTAATTGAATTAATGTAGCAACTACAACCCGAATTAAAAAAAAATTTGTTAATTTTTTGTTAATTTATTTTATCATTTTAGCCATTGAAAGGGGGGGAAGGGTACTGTTGCTTAACTGCTCTAAAATAACTAATAAAAGTGGTTGTTAATTCTTTAAATTAGACCTTTGAAAATATTTTTTTTTTGGCATAAATCATTTTTAACTCGTATATTTCTATGAATCAATCAACACGTACTGCGACATCAAATCTGAGCTTCTTCATCAGAAATTTTAGACTTGTACTGCATGTCTCGTCTAACAACTCATTTACCTCTTTGTCTTAGCTAGAAAACGTACATTTATGATTTCTTGATAGTTTTGAGATTCCAAATTGGTAATTTGGACCTCAAAACGACATTATAAGCCCCAAAGTTGGAGAGGAGAAAAATTAGGGCTAAACATAATTGGGCCGACCCAAACCGGCTCGAAACCGATTGGGTCGGCCAGTTTTGGGCAGGCCCGATTAGGCAATCGGCCCAAAAATATGTAGAAGTAGAACCAACTAGGTCGATTTGGCTCACGGTTCTAGGTATCCAAAATTGTGGACCGAACTGAAACGAGGGTATATTAGGTAATTTAGGCTTTTTTTTTCATATAGTCTCCCCCCTCCCATTTTTACGTCATCTCACCCCCTCTCCATTTTTCCTTTACGTTAGGTTTTTTTTCCCCTTGATACCCCCTTCCTTCAGGCTTTACAGTTCACCTTCACCCACCCCTAAATTTGTCGCCCCCACACCAGCGACCTCTCTCTCTCTCTCTCTCTTCTCGTCGTTTGACTGTTGTGTTGTTGGTTGTTGGTGGCGGTTGATTGTGGATGGTTGCTCTGTTTGTTCTTCAATTTTGGTACTTCATTTTCATTTTTTTTTTGTGATTTGAGTGCAGGGACAGACCGAAGCCAATTACCGTCGGTCTGGCCGGTGTTGACATCCCTCGGCGCGATTGTCGGTCCATATTTTTCAGCAACCGAATCCCTTAGTTCGGTTGATGATAAGGGCTGAAAACTGAGCTGAGGAACCAGTTTTCACCCCTGAGAAAAATGATGCTTCTCTAAAAATAAAATATGTTGTTTAATTCATTGCAGCAAATTCGGTATTTCAACATTAATAATTCATCGACATGAGCACTGTGAATTTTGGCTCCGAAACTTATTGGGATGAAAAGGGGCAAAATTTTGTATCCCCAATTTTGTGCCTACCTATGACAAAATACCAAAAGGTCTCTGAGGACGATAATTTTTTCTTCTCAAAAAACACTACCTTCGAGACAAATCAGTAGTTTTATATAATTTTTCTTGCTGACTTCTAGTTTAACGGAAGATATATATGCACTTTAAAAACTTGAAGACTAGTAGTTTTAGCTGACACAATAGAGATCATGAACGGATCAAAATCCTTAATTGTATATTAACACGTGGTTTATAAGAGTGGCACTTCAAGGGCTTGTTTGGTTGTGGGTTAGGTTCTGGTTTTGGGGTTCAAACCAGGAGTTGAACCATAACCAAACCACGGTTTCTGGCTTAGAGTTCCAATGTCTAAATAAGACTTGGGTACAACGTGTCAATTCTAAATTAGACGTCAGCTTCTCAAAAAGTTTTCCGATGAGTCTACCTGCTATCCAGACAAAAGCGTGCATCGAACTCCGCTCTCTGATCGGGTGTCCAAAACTACTGTGCAATTTTCGACAAGAAGCAATTCGAACTCCCTCTCCCTGTTTCACCCTCACTGCACTGCCGTTTATGGCTGCCAACCTCAATGCTTATTTATTTTGCAGTCATCTTCTTCAACTGCCACTGGTGGCGATTGATTGTGGATGGTTGCTCTGTTTGTTCTTCAATTTTGGTACTTCATTTTCATTATTTTTTTTGTGATTTGAGTGCAGGGACAGACCGAAGCCAATTACCGTCGGTCAAAGACGACCCAAATCTTTGATATTGGCTCATTTTTTTCCAGGGTGGTTGATTGTGATGTTTTGGTGTTGAATGCGGCTGTGTGGTTGTTGTGGCGATTGATTTGGATGGTTGCTCTGTTTGTTCTTCAATTTTGGTACTTCATTTTCATTATTTTTTTTGTGATTTGAGTGCAGGGACAGACCGAAGCCAATTACCGTCGGTCTGGCCGGTGTTGACATCCCTCGGCGCGATTGTCGGTCCATATTTTTCAGCAACCGAATCCCTTAGTTCGGTTGATGATAAGGGCTGAAAACTGAGCTGAGGAACCAGTTTTCACCCCTGAGAAAAATGATGCTTCTCTAAAAATAAAATATGTTGTTTAATTCATTGCAGCAAATTCGGTATTTCAACATTAATAATTCATCGACATGAGCACTGTGAATTTTGGCTCCGAAACTTATTGGGATGAAAAGGGGCAAAATTTTGTATCCCCAATTTTGTGCCTACCTATGACAAAATACCAAAAGGTCTCTGAGGACGATAATTTTTTCTTCTCAAAAAACACTACCTTCGAGACAAATCAGTAGTTTTATATAATTTTTCTTGCTGACTTCTAGTTTAACGGAAGATATATATGCACTTTAAAAACTTGAAGACTAGTAGTTTTAGCTGACACAATAGAGATCATGAACGGATCAAAATCCTTAATTGTATATTAACACGTGGTTTATAAGAGTGGCACTTCAAGGGCTTGTTTGGTTGTGGGTTAGGTTCTGGTTTTGGGGTTCAAACCAGGAGTTGAACCCATAAACCAAAACCAACGTTTGGCTTGGTTCAATGTTACTCCGACATGTACACGTGTCACATTCTAATTAGCGTCAGCCTTCTCAAAAAGTTTTCCAATCTACTGCTACCCAGACAAAAGCGTGCATCGAACTCCGCTCTCTGATCGGGTGTCCAAAACTACTGTGCAATTTTCGACAAGAAGCAATTCGAACTCCCTCTCCCTGTTCCACCCTCACTGCACTGCCGTCTATGGCTGCCAACCTCAATGCTTATTTATTTTGCAGTCATCTTCTTCAACTGCCACTTTAATACCCAGCGCTATCCTCTTGCTAACTTCTTCCCTAATAACTCTCCAGCCACGCACATCTTCGCCGTACTGAGATTTTTGTGTGCTAAGTTCATCTCATTTGCACTGACAGACATTTTTTTTTCATAACTCTACACCTTCCCCGCAACGTTAAGTACAAAAAGACATAAAAAGAACAGTCATCAACTGAAAACAAATTGTGGGAGGTTAACTACATGGAGAAAAAATGTTCACAGAAGGAAAAGTTATCTTCCGCTTGAGGCTTGCGCGTGGGACCGCGCACTCGATTTGTAGGTCACTGTCCAGGTGCGTAGACAGTGGCAATTCGCTACAGGCTCGCGCGCGGTGCCGCACGCCACACTCGATCGAGTGCCCACTGTCCCAAATTGGGGGCAAGGCATCTCACTGGCTCGCGCAAAGGTCCGCGCGAGCCATGAGCGAATGCCCGTTGTCCACAATAAGGGGCAGTGGCCAACAGCTCGCTTGCGCGAGTCTGCGAGCGGGCCTCAAGCGAATGGCCACTGTCCCTTATATGGGCAGTCAATCACGTGTGGTGCTGCGGTTTGTTGCGACAGTAGTGGTGCTCTCTTGAAAGTATTTGTTGCCAAGACTACTGGATGTGAAGTATTAAAATGGGAGGCTTAGGCGGCTCGTCTGGTATTTTCAATGGCTGCAACATTTCAAGAACAGAATATTGTGCTGGAAGGTGATTCCCTAGTCTTGATTGACCAAGTTCGCAATGTGGACTCAGTCCTTGACTGGCTCATTGAAGGAGAGATGTAGACTTTGACGCGGTTGCTCTCTCAACATTCTAATTGGCAGCTTCAATGGACACCACGGGATGGTAAAGATGGCTCATTGTCTGGCTAAATGGGGTTGGTCGCTTGATACACTTGGAGATATTGATTTGGGTGTTATTCCTCCATGTATTTATTCCTGTGATGACTTAGTTCAGGGGTGTGTGCCCAGCTAAGGGCTATCTCATGTTACATAGAAAAAAAAACGCAAACATTACCTGCCTTTGCCTTCCACTCACAATCTATCTAACACCTTGTGGCTGAGAGAAGGATGACTTTATTTTACAAATCAAAATTCCGAACGCCCGCATTTAAAAGTCCAGCCCAGGATGCAATAAGTAGCAAGACTGTTGGATATGTAGATGATAAAGTAGCAATGTGAATGGAACAAATAGCTCGCGTGAGATAGCTGACGAGCGAATGTGAATGCAGAAGAGTGCAGATATTTGTTTTCCACGTTATATACTTGTACTTCAGTTTTATTTGTTGTTTAATAAATAAAACAACGTAGAGGTATTTCTGGGAAATGATAATCACAATATTAATCCGATACTTTCTCATTTGTGTCTCTGATGCATACAAATGAATCGAATTCTCCAAAATCAGATAAGCATTCCTATCAAAGAATGATGTTCAATTTCACTGGATGCGGGCACGACCCATTCTTTAGATGTCGATGCAATGTTGTTTTGAATTTTAAGCCACAATATCTCATGAGTTGATTCTGGAATGGGCCGTCGTTGTGCCTTCACAGGATACCTTTTTCCCAGGATTTGTTTTTCTCTTGTATACGTCCAAATCAATTAAGGTGGTTCATGAGCTACAATCAATCCGTTATCTCCAAATGTACAGACCAGATGGCCTTCGGGGCATTCCAACTGAGATGATACCCGACAATGGGCAGACGGGAAACTCCGGCTCTATAAGGACAAAATAAAGAGAACTTCTGTGGCTGAGATAAACCGCGGATAAAGCGGGGTGCACCCGTTGAACACAAGAAGGTAGTGGTGAGGGCATGGGAAAGAGGCAGATTAGCGAGTGTGACCTGTCACCCAAGACGATTCGCACATCCGCAATTCTGATGTCTTTATTACTATATATTTTTTCATTGATCTTTCTTAATATATTTTTCGTTTTTCTTTCTTAATATATATCTTTGAGACGGTCAGCTTTTGGCTTTCATGTGTCAGGTGAGTGTGTAGAGCATTATTACCAGAAGCCCGATGATGGTCTTTTGAGTTAATGACGGTCTAATGCCTCGGTGGATGTCAACAATGGCAAGCCTGATGATCATGCCTATTTGTATAACCAGAATATGAAAAATCTAAACCGACTCGTTCAAAATTGTACAAGATTCCTGTACATTGTTAAAAAAGTCAATACCTGACCCATAAAATTCTGATAACAGCACATAATGATATGGGCTAAGCCTAAAAGAGTCAATCTATAAAGTACACAGATCTAACATAAACTGTACAGTAATTGTGCCTAAAAAAAATCTATAAATACATCTAATTTTTAAAAGCTAGCTATTTTTTTTCCCTAAGCAACGGTGGAGTTCATTTCATAACAAAGAGAAATAGCAGTTTCTGAGTACATAGCCGCCTCCAGGACCGGTTACATTGTAATGGGGCACAAAGACCCACTACAGCAATATCAAGAGCGAGGGGGAAATAAACATAAAGCCTAAGCCTTAAAGGTTGTGTTTACGCTGTGCTCGTCAATATTAAAAAAGCAAAACACGGCAAAAGAAGAAGGCCGATTCTTTCACCTGTACTTCGTCTCCCGAGTAAGGACCGATTCCCAAATCACTCCTTCCGTCGTCCGGCCGTCAATGTTTGGGTGGAAAATGGTCGAGTGGCTTGAGTCTTGACTAACGTCACGTACATGCAAATAAGATAACACTATATATGTGTTCCTAATTGCTGACTCGACACAGACACGTCCTTTAATTTTAATTTATTTTACAAAAATTTTAAAATAAATTGAAAAAATTAAATTAACTGGGAAAATTAAAAAAATAGAAAAAAAATCTGAATAGGAGTTATAACCCTCGAACCCTTAAAAAAATTATAGAAACTCAAAAAAGTAAATAAATAATCTATAAATACACTAGAAAACAGAAGAAACAATGAAATAAAATCTCTAAGAACTAAATAAATTTAAAAACGGAAGAACCATAAGACACAACAAAAGATTAGATAAAAGTAAGAAATAACAAAAGAAAAAATTTTGCAAAAGAAGACATAAGAATTGGAAATTAAATCTTGAATAAATTATAAAAGTTAAATCAATAGAGAAAAATACATAAAAAAATGAAAACAAAAATCTAAAAAAGGTTTCACCCTCCAATTTCGAATAAAAAACCATGCTCAGGAAATTCAAATAAAAAAGTTATTATGTAATTTCATACTTCATGAGGCAACTTTACTTTTGGCGCTTCAGTGATTTTCTTCCAAAAGTCTGTTATGATCTGTTGTCACTCATGTGCCCCTCGTAAGAAATTACACCTATAAACTATCTATTCCTATTACATCATGCCCTTAGTCTATTATGTCTTTAAAAAAATTCAATTAGTATGTTACATTAAGAGCATACTCATCATTTTGTTTTTTTAAAAAATTAATTTCCATCTAATTTGATGGAAAAAAATAGATTGAGGGTGCAATGTGTTAAGAATTGGTAATTTGTAGGTGTAATATCTCAACCGTGGTAATTTAGGATATAAAATACAAAACTTATAGCAATTCGTAGGCGAAAAGTGTATTTTTTTTCCTTTATTTATTTTGCTTATGAGCTTATGACATGCTAATATAAAAAATATGAAATTTTCGTTTTTAGTCTTGAGTTTTAAAATTGAAAAATTAGCCCATCCGTTTAGGGCTGTGCATAACCAGTGCCGGTGGTGGTTATGGCCTCCACCGGCACCGTCACCGCTATGGGCGGTTCTCTAAAAATGGGAACCGTCCTCGCCACCGTAAGGGGAACAATTGTCACCTAACGGTGGCAATGGGCAGTAACCGCCACAATCACCGAAAATTCAAAAAATTTAGGAAAAAAAATTACAAACCGCACACATCGAAACAAAATCTCACAAAAATGGAAACAAACCGCACAAATCGCAAGATTTCAACCAAGATCAAATCGCAGATTCCAAACCAAACCAAATTGCAGATTCCAAGCCAAATCAAACCAAACCAAACCAAACCAAATTACAGATTCCAAATCGCAAGAAACTAGAAAATTTTTCCAAAAATACAACAAAATAATCAATACTATATCATCAAATCGCAATTAAAGGGGGAGAGAGAGAGCGAGAGAGTTGCAGAGGAGAGAGAACGAGAGAGTTGTAGAGGAGAGAGAGAGAGAGAGAGAGAGAGAGAGAGAGTTGCATATTGTTGTGGTCTTGTGGAACAAGCAAACGGCAGCTTCGCTGAGCGTCTGAGAGAAGAAGACATGACGAAGAGGGAGAGGGGGGGAGTGAGAGGAGAAGAAATGACGAAGAAGGAGAGGGGGGCAGTGAGAGAAGAAGAAATGACGGGGAGGGGTTAGGGACATAGGGTTAAGTAGGAAAAATTGAAACGACGTCGTTTCATATATATGTAAAAAAAAAAAAGGGTGAAAGCGGTGAAACCGCTCAGCCGGAGCGGTTTCACCGCTACCGGCAAAATCTCCATTATTTGGGGATTTTGCTCACCGACACTGGTGCCACTTGGCGCCGGTTAACCGGCCCACCGCCGGTACCAGTGCATAGCCCTACCTCCGTTTATGAGCGTTTCAAAAAATGGTCCTTTCCTTACTTTCTTATAATTTTCACTAACGGGTTCTCCTTCCACGTCGACCTCAACCTTCAGCTTAGACCTAGCCTAGGACTAAAAATGACATTGGTGTAAAACATAGTGACTAAAAATCAAAATTTTCAAAATTTAGCTTTTGATTGAAAATAATAATAATACAAAACATAAGTATTCGGTATTTTTATTAAAAATACGATAGAAAACTAACATTCATAATATATTTTTTTTATTTTTTTAATTTTTCTACAAATATATTTATAAAATTTTATCTTTCTAAATATATTTTATAAGTCCCACCGCTTACAAACTATTAAAAAAATACATATAAATTTGTTTCTTAATTAATCATTACAAAACGATGAGTTTAAAACTTAGGAGCAAAAATTCTACTACCGGCGGTTCTCTCCAACCTTCGTTCTCTCCAACCTTCGCCTCATACAATATTCCTCTTCTATATGCCATGAGTACTCCATGATAAGAAGTGGTGTAAGACAAGGGGCAGGGCCACTGTCCCTAAAAATTCTTGCTTTCTAATTTTCTTATCGACCGATCCTGTAACTAAGTCTACAACCATTTTAAGGGTGAGTTTGTTTTGATGTAAAATGGGAAATACGGGAAAATGTTTTCCGAAAAATTTATTGATTTTCTGGTGTTTGGCTGATGTACTGAAAATATTTCAAAATTGGATTTTTTTGGTGTTTGATTCGTATTAAAAATATTTATAAAAAAGAAAAATTTACAAATACCACACTAAGTTTTAACTCCTTTTTAAAAAACTCACTGGGTTTTAAAAAATTTCAAAACGCTCACTAGCTTTATCATTTTTGTATCAAAACTCACTAAACCCAATGCTGTTAGACCGGTTTAACGGAAAATTCATCCCGTCTAATCATATTGTGACACGTGTCATTAAATAAATAATATATATTTAAAAACATAATTAATTTTTTTTTTAAAAAAAACGAAAGGATTGGGGACCCCTGATCCTTTCACGGTGGAGGGGGAATTCCCCTTCCACCTCTGGTCGCCCAAAACTGGGCGGCCAGAGGGAGGGGGGATCCACCCTGGGCGGTGGTCTGGGAGACCTCCCCCGACCGCACATAGTCGGGGTGGAGGAGGTCCCCCGACCTCCCATATTTGGGGTGGAGGAGGTCCCCCGACCGCTCATAGCCGGGGTGGAGGAGGGATTCCTCCTCCCTCTGCTGGGCGGCCATGGGTGGACCCCTCCACCCGTCGGCGGCTGGGTGAGGGTTAGGGGACCTCCCCCCAGACCGGATCGGGTTGGGGGAGGTCGCCTAACCCCTACCCAGACCACCGCCCGGGGTGGAGGCGCCCTCCCCCGTGAAAGGATCGGGGACCCGATCCTTTCGTTTTTTTTTTGTTTTAAAATTAATTATGTTTTTTTATTAATTTTATATTTAGTTTTAAATTTTTTATCTATTTAATGACACGTGTCACATTGTGATTGGACGGAATGAATTTTCCGTTAAACAGGTATAACGGCGTTGGGTTCAGTGAGTTTTGATAACAAAATAATAAACCTAGTGAGCGTTTTGAAATTTTTTAAAACCCAGTGAGTTTTTTAAAAAGGCGTTAAAACTCAGTGTGGTATTTGTAAATTTCCCTATAAAAAAAATACAAAAATATAATTTTTATGTTAGTTTTCTATGCATTTTGAATAAAATAATAAAAATACCGAAAAAACTGTAATTATGTTTTGTGTTTTTTTTTAAAGCAAATATAAAATTTTGAAAATTTTAATTTTTAGTCATTGAGTTATACACCAATTTCATTTTTAGTTTGCGCTGACGTGGCAAAATGAGTACCTGAGGTTGATGTGTAAACAGATTTCTTTATTGAAACTGACGAGAGAGTAATTGAAGAATTATTTTTTGAAAAGCTAGTAAATTGAGGGACTAAATTTTTCAATGTTAAAACTTTAAGACTATATACTAAAATTTTAGCACAATAAAATAACCCAAAAATAATCTCTATCTGCATTAAATCATCTCTTTTTATTAAAATAAATACAAAAAATTTACTCAAATCATTTTATTTTATTTTATTTTATTTTTACCTTTTCACCCATTCTCAAAGGCCAAAATTTTTAAATCCCAAAATTTTGGGAGCCAAACCCTCGAAGACAGTAAATTGGAGCTTAATTTACAAAAAAAGAAAAGAAAAGAAAAGAAAACCGCTAAGGAAACACCATTATGACTATGCAGGCTATGCTAAGCAGTCATGAGCAATGGATTTTTAGGTGGATCCCATAGGAAGGGAATGGGGTGGCTCATGCTTTGGCTCGGTGGGAACTCCAAATATACGTTCCGATCAAGTCCAGTGGCGGATGCAAGGGATAGTGGCCTTGGGCAATCGCCACCCATTGCACGACCCAAAAAAAAAAAAAATACATGTGCTTTTTTTTTTTTTTTTTCATAAATTGACCTGGGCCCGACCCCATAGGCTCAGGCCAACTAGAGCCTAGTGGCCCTAAGGCCTAACCCAAATGTTTTATTCACCTCTCTCTCTCTCTCTCTCTCTCTCTCACACACATAATCACAATAGGTAAACAATTTTAATTTTTATGCACTACAATTATTTCAGAATTAGAGATTTTGACATTTTGTGAAATTGAGGGTTTTTTTGGTAGTATCATTTTTAATTAATTTCATTGTAATGTCAATTGAATGCAATGTAATTAGATTGGAATTTGGATTTGAATTAAGAATTTTGACATTTTGTGAAATTAAGAATTTTTTTGGTAGTATCATATTAGAGATGTTAGAAGAAATTATACTTTTTCTAGGCTTCAAGATATTAGAGGTCTTACTATGAAGATGGTTGAGACAAAAAAGAATACTATATTTCCATTAGTTTATCGACTTATTGAGTTGGTATTGGTCTTACAGTTGCGACTGCAACCGTTGAAAGAGTATTTTCTGCGATAAAGATCATCAAAAGTGAGTTGCGTAATAGAATAAGAGATGACTGGATGAATGATTGCATGGTAGTGTACATCGAGCAAGAAGTTTTTAAAACTATTGAAAATGAAGTCATTTTGCAATATTTTCAGAAGATGCAAAATCGTACGATGCAATTGTCATCTTTCAGTCGCAGTACATAGTATGGTACGTGTAGTATAATATTTTTAATGCTTGTAGTCTTTAATTTTTGATATTGTAACTCTAAGACAATTTTTTGCATTACAAATAAAAAAAAATTTCTTATTATTTCGCCTAAACTTTAAAGTCGTGGTGGAGGATATTCCTCGGAGTATAATTCACCGGATGATTTGTAACTGGTCCCTGCTTGCGGGTTTATTTCATGTTATCTAGAAAAAAAAAAAAAAAAAAACACCCTTAGTGCTTATTAATAATAATAAAAAAAAACCCTTAGAGCTATTGAAGCGACATCGCTCGATTCGCTCTGCAAGGCAGTGCCCTTCGTGGATCTGCCGCCGTCGTAGCTCGTAACTCAACAAAAGTGGCTTTTTTTTTTTTTAAAAAAAAAAGAGATAAAAGCATTGCGCTTCGGAAGTACGATAAAATTACTCATTTGGTGAAAGTTAGTTCTCGTTAACGATCACTCTCAACAGAAAACTGTAATTCGAAGCCGAAAGTCCAAAAGAGGATGAAGACCAAGCACAAGCTTCGCCACGCCGTCGACCTCTTGTGTTCTCGTGGCCCTGCAACCTCTGAGACATACACTCGTCTCGTGCTCGACTGTGTCCGAGCCAACGACGTCCACCAAGCCAAGCGATTGCATCACCACATGGAGCTTCACTTCTTTCAACCCCACAGCACTTTCATTCAAAACCGTCTCCTCCATTTGTACGCCAAATTTGGGAAACTTTTGGAGGCTCGAAACCTATTCGGAAAAATGCTTAAAAGGGACGTTTTCTCGTGGAACGCTATGCTATCTGCATATTCAAAAACTGGTTCAGTCGAGGATTTGCGGGCAACTTTTGATCAGATGCCTTTCCGTGATTCTGTCTCATTTAATACAATGATCGCATGTCTTGCTGGGAATGAGTGTCTTAGGGAGGCCTTGCAGGTTTTTGTGAAAATGCAGGAAGAAGGCTTTGACCCTACGGAGTATACCCATGTGAGCGCATTACACGCGTGCTCAAACTTATTGGATTTGAGGTGTGGGCAGCAGATTCATGGGAGGATTCTTGTCAGTAATTTATGTGGGAATGTTTTCATTTTGAATTCTTTGACCGATATGTATGCCAAATGCGGTGATATTAATCGTGCAAGATGGTTGTTTGATCGAATCGGTAATAAGAATGTCATATCATGGAATTCAATGATCTCTGGGTATGTGAAAAATAGGGATCCCCAGAAATGCATCGAGTTATTCTGTGAAATGAAATTGTTGGGTCTTAAGACTGACCACGTTACGGTTTCTAATGTCCTCAGTGCATACTTTCAATGTGGATATGTAGATGAAGCTAGTAGAATATTTAATGAGATCAAGGAGAAGGATAAGATCTGTTGGACCACAATGATAGTAGGCTACACCCAAAATGGGAGAGAAGAGGATGCTTTGATGTTGTTCAGTTTGATGCTACTGACAAATGTCATACCTGATAGTTTTACTGTCTCAAGTGTGGTTAGTTCCTGTGCCAAATTAGCTTCATTCTATCATGGTCAGGCTGTTCATGGATTAGCAGTTCATAGAGGAGTCGATAATGATTTGCTTGTGTCGAGTGCCCTTGTTGATATGTACTGCAAATGTGGAGTTACTTCAGACGCTTGGACGGTTTTCAAAATGATGCCAACTCGGAATGTGGTGTCCTGGAATGCGATGATTGGTGGTTATGCCCAAAACGGACAGGATCTAGAGGCCTTGGCCCTGTATGAAAAAATGTTGCAAGAACACTTGAAACCTGATAATGTCACTTTTGTGTGTGTTTTATCTGCTTGTATCCATTGTAACAAGATTGAACAAGGACATGAATATTTTGATTCAATCAACAAACAGCATGGAATGATCCCCACTATGGATCATTATGCATGTATGATCAATCTCCATGGTCGTTCAGGTTACATGGACAAAGCAGAAGAGCTTATTCAGGGTATGCCCCATGTACCAAATTGCCTGATCTGGTCTACACTTCTATCTGTTAGTGCAGTCAAGGGGGGCATCAAACATGCGGAGATGGCAGCAAGACATCTCTTCGAATTGGATCCAAGCAATGCTGGACCTTATGTCATGCTTTCTAACATGTATGCATCTTGTGGAAGATGGAAAGAAGTAGCATCTATGAGATCTCTCATGAAGAAAAAGAATGTCAAAAAGTTTGCTGCTTACAGTTGGATAGACATTGGTAACAAAGTCCACAAATTTGTATCAGAAGATCGAACCCATCCAGAAACAGAAAAAATATACGATGAACTAAACAGACTGCTTAGGAAACTCCACAAAGCTGGCTTCATTCCTGATACTAATTTGGTTCTACATGATGTTGGGGAGAAGGAAAAGTATGAATCCATATGTTACCACAGTGAGAAACTTGCTCTTGCATATGGGTTAATGCAGAAACCTCATGGAGAAGCACCAATAAGGATCATAAAGAACATTCGTGTTTGCGGAGACTGCCATGTATTTATGAAGTTCGTATCCAAAATAATTGGACGACCTATTATCCTGAGGGATTCAAACAGATTTCATCATTTCAATGGAGGGGATTGCTCATGCAAGGACTACTGGTAATAGAGGTCCTTGGGCAGAGTGGAAATTCACAGAGATTTGAGATTGGCGAATCAAGGTTTGAAATGGGAACACTACAGCTAGGGAGACTACATAACAGGACCAAGGCCCTTCTTCCTGAAATATTCTGGAAGAGGGAATGGCTGCATTAGGAAAAGTCCGGAAATTCTTCGGGAAGGGTGAGCTGAATTGCAGGACCATTGCAGTTTGTGGGATGGGAGTGTCTCACAAGCAGTGCTTGTAACGGAACACTATATAGGTTGACTTACCTGTGCTTGAAAGTAAGCAGATGAAGGTCTTGACGGAAGTGCACAATAGCATGAAAAAATAAAAACGCTGAAGCTTTGTGTTTTGAGAACTGATTACAAAAAGGTCACAAACTTAGCAGCACTTGAAACTAGGACAACGCTTCATACCAATATTTGAAAATTGCTGAAATTCCAGAATGAGGAACATTAGGAGGCGATGTCGTAAGGAGAGATCCGACCTGTTCGCAATAAATTTGCTGCCTGTTCTAATTGTGTGTTTTTTTGTAAGCTCTGTGATCATTGGTAATTAAGTCAATCATGGTAAGATTTTTTCTTTTTGCCTTGTGCCTGGTTGGGGTTTGCAGGGAAGCAAGCGAATTGAAATTACATGGTTGCTACCGGATGATTAATATTATTTACTATATAATGCAAAGAAGGAAGTTTAGACTCTCTTTTGTGTTATTGGGGAGACAAATTAACATACGTTCACTAGCATACCAGCAACATCACATTGATACAGACCACACATCAAGCATATACTCACAGCATTTGAAAAACCAGACGCAGTACAGACAAACTCATTATTTCTGGGGGAGAACAGTCTCATTGCTAGATCACCTATAAACATTTTCTAAATTAGCCAGAGATTTCAATGGACTTAACCTCAGGCTTCTTCTCCTCCTCTTTTGGAACACTCACAGTTAGCACGCCATTCTCCATGCTAGCCTTCACCTGATCCACCTTTGCATTTTCGGGCAGCCTGAACCGTCGCTGAAACTTCCCACTGCTCCTCTCAATCCGGTGCCATTTATCATTCTTCTCCTCTTGTTCTCTGCTTCTCTCCCCGCTGATACGGAGCACTCTGTCTTCCTCGACCTCCACCTTCACCTCTTCCTTTTTCAGCCCAGGAAGATCAGCCTTGAATACGTGAGCCTCCGGGGTCTCCTTCCAGTCAATACGTGCGTTCACAAAAGCGGAGGTTTCGCTTGCTGAGCTGGGTGAACACTGCGCTACTGTGGCTGTGGTGAAAGGGAAGCCATGGAAGGGATCCCAGATGTCCAGAGAGAAGGGATCGAAGACATTGGTTCGTTGACGTTGGCCACCAAAAATGCTTGGAATGAGCGACATGTTTGAGGTGCGCTTATGTCTTGGCTTGGAGTAAAAGGTAGAAGATAAACTGCTTGATGTTAAGAAAGCTTGGAACAACTCGATGATGAAGTTGATGCAAAGTGCGTGGTTTTATATAGAGTAGAAAGGGAATAAAGGAAGGGCCAAGGGGCTTCTGACTAGTTGTGGTATTTTCTGGAACTTGCTAGTTGGCTCTCTTCTCAGCAATGACACAGGAATCCGGAAACTTCTGGAACTAACGACGTTCTAGTAGCTACACGGATCTTCTAATTGGATAGAGAAGGGCTTAAGACAAAAAAAGGAAGACAAAGAGAGGTCCATGAGTCCATGACTTCCTAGCCCTCTAAGAGTTGGTATTAATCCACGCCCTTTTTCTCTCGGCTGGCTTTTGATAAACCCAGCCCAAATAAAGTGGGTCTGGGTCAGGGAACAGAAAAAGTTTGCAACCGCATGCTATTAGAGGCTGCACTCTTTAGACTTGTCAC